>JAMZAV010002410.1:0-78477 GCA_024449915.1 Sweltsa coloradensis | reverse complement strand
AAAACTGAAACAACTAACTATAAATATGACAAACTGACAATAAAATACAACAAAGCACATTAACAAAATCAAACTGTCAAACTGTGAAAATGAAAAACTGACAAAATGACAAACTTACATATGAAAATGACTAAAACTATCAACCTGACAAATGCAATTGGACAAACTGACATTCTTACAAAATCAAACTGACGAAAACTAGCAAATTGACAAAATGAAACAGTAAAAATGAAAAAATTTGAATTTGAAAATGACTAAAACAAGCAAACTGACAAAATGTAATTGAAAAAACTGACAATATTCAATAACAAACTGACGAATACTAGCAAATAAACAAAATGAATCTGTCAAACTGTGAAAATGAAAATCTGAAAAATGACAAACTTACAATATGAAAATGAATAAAACTTACAACCTGACAAAATGCAATTGACAATCTGACATTCTTACAAAATCAAACTGACGAAAACTAGCAAATTAACAAAATGAAACTGTCAAACTGTGAAAATGAAAAAACTGACAAAATGACAAACTTACAATATGAAAATGATTTATAGCTAACAACCTTACAAAATGCAATTGACAATCTGACATTTTTACAAAATCAAACTTACAAAAACTAGCAAATTGACATAATGAAACTGGGAAAATAAAAAAACTGACAATTTGAAAAAGACTAAAGCATGCAAACTGACAAAATGTTACTGACAAAATGACAATATACCTATATCAAACTGTCGAAAACTAGAAAATTTAAAACAAAATGAAACTGTCAAACTGCGAAAATGTAAATCTGACAAAATGACAAACTTACAATATGAAAATGACTAAAACTAACAACCTGACAAAATGCAATTGACAATCTGACATTCTTACAATATTAAACTGCCTCAAACTAGTAACTTGACAATATTCAACTGCGCAATTGAAAACCTGCCATCTTGAAAATGTCTAAAACAAGCAAACTGACAAAATGATAATGACAAACTGACAATATTACAATATCAAACTAACGAAAAACTAGCAAATTGACAAAATGTAACTGTCAAACTTGTGAAAATGAAAATCTGACAAAATGACAAAACTTACAATATGAAAATGACTAAGACTAACAACCTGACAAAATGCAATGACAATCAACCATTCTTACCAATCAAACTGGCGAAAACCTAGCAAATTAACAAAATGAAACTGTCAAACTGTGAAAATGAAAAACTGGCAAAATTACAAACTTACAATATGAAAATGACTTAAACAAACAACCTGACAAAATGCAATTGACAATCAGACATTCTTACCAAATCAAAACTGACGAAAACCTAGCAAATTGGACAAAATGTAACTGTGA
Organism: Sweltsa coloradensis; assembly: GCA_024449915.1. Taxonomy (NCBI): domain Eukaryota; kingdom Metazoa; phylum Arthropoda; class Insecta; order Plecoptera; family Chloroperlidae; genus Sweltsa; species Sweltsa coloradensis. The sequence continues at coordinate 77,129 of JAMZAV010002410.1, read as the reverse complement.
AAAAAAAAACTGACAACTGAAAATGACTAAAACAAGCTAACTAAAAATATGTTATTGACAAACTGACAATATTACAATATCAAACTAACGAAAACTAGCAAATTAACAAAATCAAACTGTCAAACTGTGAAAATGAAAAACTGACAAAATAAAAAACTTACAATTTGAAAATGACTAAAACAAGCAACCTGACACAATGCAATTGACAATCTGACATTCTTACAAAATCAAACTGACGAAACTAGCAAATTGACAAATGAAACTGTGAAAATGAAAAACCTACAATTTGAAAATGACTAAAACAAGCAATTTGACAAGATATTATTGACAAACTGACAATATTACAATATCAAACTGACGAAAACTAGCAAATAAACAAAATGAAACTGTCAAACTGTGAAAATGTAAATCTGACAAAATGACAAACTTACAATATGAAATGACTAAAACTAACAACATGACAAAATGCAATTGACAATCTGACATTCTTAAAAAATCAAACTGACGAAAACTAGCAAATTAACAAAATGAAACTGTGAAAATGAAAACATACAATTTGAAAAGACTTGATCAAGCAAACTGACAAAATGTAATTGACAAACTGACAATATTACAATATCAAACTGACGTTAACTAGCAAATTGACAAAATGAAACTGTCAAACTGTGAAAATGAAAAACTGACAAAATGACAAACTTACAATATGAAAATGACTAAAACTAACAACCTGACAAAATGCAATTGACAATCTGACATTCTAACAATATCAAACTGACGAAACCTAGTGCATTTGACAATCTGACATTCTAACAATTTCAAAATGACTAAAACAGCAAACTGACAAATTTCAGAGTTGTTCTGAATCGGCCTTGTTGATTCTGGCGTTGATTCGCGGGTGTTCGCACTGTCCATACCACTGATTGCTATATTTCCTATTAAAAATATCGATCTTTGGTTGGATATCGCTCACTCGTCGATTGCGTCGGGGCCTGCAGGGTTGGCTTGGTCGCTTTGATTTAAAGTCCCCCACTGAAAATCAGTTATATAACTGAGTGGGTAGACTCTAAATAAAATTTATTTATTTATTATTTATTTAATGTTATTGACAAACTGACAATATTACAATATCAAACTGACGAAAACTAACAAATTGACAAAATGTAACTGTCAAACTGTGAAAATGAAAATCTAACAAAATGACAAACTTTCAATATGAAAATGACTAAAACTACACATGAAAATGACTAAAACTAACAACCTGACAAAATGCAATTGACAAACTGACAATATAACAATATCAAACTGACGAAAACTGCAAATTAACAAAAGACACTGACAAATGTGAAAATGAAAAACAGACAAAATTACTTACCTTAAAATAGGTAAATGACAAAAAACAAAAACTGAAAAAATTTTAGAAAAAAAAAGGGGGGGGACAATATTACAATATAAAAAATGACGAAAACAGAAATTTGAAAAAATGAATGAAAACTTTCAATTTGAAAATGACTACAACAAGCAAAATGACAAAATGGTTTTTGAAAAAAATGAAATTTTACAGATCAAACTGCAAAAAACTAGCAAATTAAACCCCCAAAATGAAACTGTCAAACTGTGAAATGAAAAACTAAAAAAATTAAAACTTACAATAGAAAATGATTTAAGTAAAAACCTGACAAAATGCAATTGACAATGACATTCTTAAAAAATCAAACTGAAAAAAAACTAGCAAATTGACAAAATGTATGTAAAAAATGAAAAAGACAATTTAAAAAAGACTTAAGAAAGCAAATGAAAAAAATTTTATGCAATGACAAATTAAAATTTTCAAACCGACAAAAAACTAGCAAATTAAAAAAATGAAACGTCAAACGGGAAATGAAAATTGACAAAATGAAAACTTACAATATGAAAATGACTAAGACTTACAACCCTGAAAAAAAGCAATTGACAATTGACATTCTACAAAATAAAAATGAAAAAAAAAATAGAAAAAATTTAAAAAAATGAAAATGTCAAACTGGAAAATGAAAAAAGACAAAAGACAAATTTACAATATGAAAATGACAAAAAACTAAAACCCTGACAAAATGCAATTTTGCAATCGACATTCTAACAATATCAAACGGGACGAAAAAACTAGCAAATTGACAAAAATGAAACTGTGAAATAAAAAAAGCTTTAATTTGAAAAGACATAACAAAAAACTAACAAATGTTTTGACAAACGACAATATAACAATATCAAACTGACGAAAACTAGCAAATGAAAAAATAAAAAATGCAAACGGGCAAATGAAAATCTGACAAAATGACAAATTCCCAAAGAAAATGCCTAAGAGTAAAAACCCTGACAAAAGAAATTTGACCATCAGCATTTTACCAAAATAAAAACGACAAAAACTAGAAAATTTGACAAAAGAACTGTAAAAAAAAAAGACAATAAAAATGACAAAAAAAAGCTAATAAAAATATGTATGAAAAAAACTGACAATTTTTACAATATAAAACTAACAAAAACTAGCAAATTAACAAATAAATGTAAAACTGTAAAAAATGAAAAACGAAAAAAATGACATATTTACAAAGAAAATACTAACATAACACCTGACAAAGCAATTTGACAATCAGCATTTTACCAAATAAAAACTGACGTTAATAGCAAATGAAAAAAAAAAACTCTAAAAAAACTGGGGAAAATAAAAAATCTGACAAAATGAAAACTACAATATGCAAAGACAAAGACTAACAAACCTGACAAAATGCAATTGACAATTAGACATTTTTCCCAAAATCAAATGACAAAAAACTAGAAAATTGAAAAAAATGTAACTGTAAAAATGTAAAAATGAAATCTGACAAAATGACAAACTTACAATATGAAAATGCTAAGACTAAAAACCGACAAAATGCAATTGACAATCAACCTTTTACCAAATCAAATGACGAAAAACTAGAAAATTGACAAAATGAAATGAAAATAAAAAAAACCTTAAAATTAGAAAATGACTAAAAACTAGCAAACTGACAAAATGTTTTTGACAAACGACAATAAAACAATTCAAACGGGGGGAAAATAGCAAATTAACAAAATGAAACTGAAAAAAACTGTGAAAATGAAAAAAAGACAAAATTATTACTTACAATATTAAATGACTAAAACAAAAAAAACGACAAAATGTTATTGAAAAAAGACAAATTACAATATCAAATGACAAAAAACTAGCAAATTGAAAAAAGAAACGCAAAGTGAAAATGCAAAACTAAAAAAACATACAACCTTACAATATGAAAATGACTAAATTTATACCCTGACAAAATGCAATTGAAAATATGACTTTTAAAAAATTAATGACAAAAACTAGAAAAAAATTACAAAATAAAAACTGTCAAACTTTGAAAATAAAAAAAATGACAAAATGAAAAATTTACAATATAAAAAAATCAAAAAACTAAAAAACCTGAAAAAAATGCAATTGACAATTAAATTTCTAACAATTCAAACTGACGAAAATGCAAATTGAAAAATGAAACTGTGAAAATGAAAAAGTTTCAATTAAAAAATGTCTAAACAAGCAAACTGCCAAATTTCAATTTGTTCGAATCGGCCTTGTTGATTTGGCGTTGATTCGCGGGTTTTCGCACTGTCCATACCATGATTGTAATTCCTATTAAAAATACGATCTTTGATTGGTTACGCTACTCGTCGATTGCGTGGGGCCTGAGGGTTGGGCTTGGTCGTTTTGATTTAAAGTCCCCCACTAAAAAATAGTTATATAACTGAGGGGGTAGACTCAAAAAAAATTTATTTATTTATTTTATTTAAGTTTTTGCAAACTGACAAATTACAATATAAAAATGACAAAAAAAACTAGAAAATTTGACAAAAGAAACTGTAAAATGTGAAAATAAAAAACTGACAAATGACAAACTTACAATATAAAAATGATAAGAGTAAAACCTGACAAAATAAATTTGACAAAGCTTTCTTCCCAAATAAAAACTGACGAAAAACGCAAATTGACAAAATGTAACTGAAAAACTGGAAAAGAAAACTAAAAAAAGAAAAACTGACAATATAAAATGAATAAAAAACTAACAACCTGACAAAAATCCCAATTTGAAAATTTGACATTCTTTAAAAATCAAATAGCAAATTGACAAAATGAAACGTAAAAATAAAAAAACATAAATTGAAAAAGGATTAATCAAGCAAACTGAAAAAATGTTTTTGCAAACTGACAAATTACAATATCAAACGAGCAAATAGAAAATTGAAAAAAAATTAAACTTGAAAAGAAAAATGACAACTTGAAAAGAAAAAACAAGCGAAGACAATATGTTATTGAAAAATGCAATATTAAATATCAAACTAACAAAAACGAGCAAATTAACAAAATCAAATGTCAAACTGTGAAAAATGAAAAACAGAAAAAAAATTTACTTACTTAAAATATGTAAGAAAAAAACAAGAAAACGAAAAAAAATGTTAGACAAAGACAATATTACAGTATAAAACTGACGAAAACAGCAAATTAACAAAATGAAACTGTAAAAAACTTAAAAATAAAAAACTAAAAAATTACAAACTTAAATTTTGAAAAGGGATTTAAGCTAAAAACCCTGACAAAATGAAATTTGGGACAATCTGACATTCTTACAAAATCAAACTACAAAAAACAGAAAAATTGAAAAAAGAAACTGTGAAAAGAAAAATGCAATTTGAAAAAATAAAGAAAGAAAAAACGACAAAAATGTTTTTGACAAACTGAAAATATTACAATTTAAACCGACAAAAAAACTAGCGAAAAAAAAAATGAAACTGTCAAATGGGAAATGAAAATCGACAAATGACAAATTTAAAATATGAAAATGACTAAGACTTACCCCCGACAAAATGCAATTGACAATATGACTTTTCTTAAAATAAAAAATGACAAAAAAAGAAAATTAAAAAATGAAACTGTCAAACTGTGAAAATAAAAAATGACAAAATGACAAACTTACAATTAAAAAGACTAAAAATAAAAACCGACAAAAGCAATTGACAATCTGACATTCTAAAAATATCAAAACTGACGAAAACTAGCAATTGACAAAATGAAACTGTGAAAATGAAAAAGCTTCAATTTGAAAAGACTATAAAAACAAACTAACAAAATGTTTTTGAAAAAAATGACAATATAACAATATCAAACTGACAAAAAATAGAAAATTTGACAAAAGAAACTGTCAAACTTTTGAAAATGAAAATCTGACAAAATGACAAATTACAAATAAAAAGATAAGAGTAACAATGAAAAAATGAAATTTGAAATAGACATTCTTACCAAATCAAACTGACGAAAACAGCAAATTGACAAAATGAACTGTGAAAGAAAAATGAAAAACGAAAATGACTAAAAAAAGCTAACAAAAAATTTTTTAGGGGGGGGGGGGGGGGGGGGGGGGGGGGGGGGGGGGGGGGGGGGGGGGGGGGGGGGGGGGGGGGGGGGGGGGGGGGGGGGGGGGTTTTTTTTTTTTTTTTTTTTTTTTTTTTTTTTTTTTTTTTTTTTTTTTTTTTTTTTTTTTTTTTTTTTTTTTTTTTTTTTTTTTTTTTTTTTTTTTTTTTTTTTTTTTTTTTTTTTTTTTTTTTTTTTTTTTTTTTTTTAAAAACTAAACGCAAAAACTAAAATTAAAAAAAACAAAATTGAATTTTTTGGAAAAAGAAAAAAAAAAAAATACAACTGAAAAAAATAAAACAAAAAAATTAAAAAAAAAATGAAAAAAAAAACCTAAAAATTAAAATAAAACAAAAAACAAAAAAAAAAAAGCAAATTCCCCCCCCCCCAAAAAAAACCTTCAAAAAACCCGGGAAAAAAAAAAAAAAAAAAAAAAAATTAAAAAATTTTAAAATGAAAAAACCCAAAAAAAAAAATAAAAAATTTTCCCAAATAAAACAAAAAAAATTTAAAAAAATTTAAAACGGGGAAAAATAAAATTTGCAAAAAATTTAAAATGAAAATTTACTTAAAAACTAAAAACAAAAAAAATGTTTGAAATAACATTTTAAAAAATCAAACTGACGAAAACTAGAAAATTTAAAAATGAAAAACGTGAAAATAAAAAAACGACAATTTGAAAAGTAAAACAAAAAACTGACAAAAGTTATTGACAAAACATAAAAATATAAAACGAAAAACTAGAAAAATTAAACAAAAAAACTGTCAAATTAAAAATAAAAACAAAAAAAAAAAAAATAAAAAAAAAAACAAAAAAAAATGCCAAAAAATTGAAAATTTAACATTTTTACAAATCAAACGACAAAACTAGCAAATTTAAAAATAAAACTGTGAAAAAAAAAAAATTTAAAAAAATGACTAAACTAAAAACTGACAAAAGATTGAAAAACACTTTAAACAATATAAATGACGAAAATAGCAAAAAAAACAAAATAAAAACACTGTGAAAATAAAAACCCAAAAAAATTAAAATTCCCTTAAAGAAATGACAAAACAAGCCTAAACTTTTTTAAAACGGGCAAATTCTTCAAACGGGAAAAACACAAAATTGAAAAAAATTTAATAAAAATTTCTTTTGGGCTAAAACAAAAAACTGCGGGGTTTTGCCGCTATTAAGTCCCAAACTGACAAAATAAAAATTAAAAAAATAAAAATTAAAAATTAAATAAAAATGAAAAAAAAAAAATTAAAATATAAAATAAAATTTAAGCAAAACCAAAAAATGAAATTGAAAATTGAATTTTTACAAAAAACTACAAAAATGAAATTGACAAAAAACTGAAAATGAAAAAGAAAATTTTAAAAAATTTTAAAAAGCAAAAAAAATTTATTGCAAACAAAAAATTTTAAAATTAAAAAGAAAAAAGAAATAACAAAATAAACTGCAAATTTGGAAATGAAAATTGAAAAACAAATTTACAAAAAAAAATGACAAATTAAACCCCTGAAAAAAAAAATTAAATTGAATTTAAAAACAAACTGACAAAAATGAAAATTAAAAAATGAAACTGTCAAATAAAATGAAAAAAACAAAATGAAAATAAATTAAAACTAAAATAAAACGACAAAATGAAATTTAAAAAATTAACAAACTCAAATGACGAAAACGAAATTAAAAAAAACTGAAAATGAAAAACTAAAAAAAATAAAAACAAACTAAAAAAAATTCAAACTTAAAACAAATAAAAACTACAAATTGACAAAATAAATTTAAAACCCAAAAAAAACTAAAAATGAAAATACAACAAAATTTGACTAAACAAAACAACTGACAAAATGAAAAAGACTCTTCCCAAAATAAAACAAAATACAAATTGAAAAGTAATTGAAAAAAAACCAAATAAAAAACAAAAAAACTATAAAAAAATTACAAACAAAATTTTAAAATAAAACACGAAAACAAAATTTAACAAAATAAACGTAAATAAAAAAAAGACAAAAGAAACTTACAATATAAAATATAAACTAACAACTCAAAATCAAGAAAAAAAAATTTTCCCAAATCAAACTGATTAAAGCAAATAAAAAAACCCAAAATGAAAATGAAAACACAAAAAAATTTAAATATTGAAAAATTTTACAATAAAAACAAAAAGCAATACAATTAAAATACAATAAAAAAAAAACTAAAATTGACAAAATGTAAATGAAAATAAAATAAAAATTGCAAAAATACAAACTACAATATAAAAATGACAAAAAAACCCGGAAAATGCAATTGAAAAAAAAAACTTACCAAATTCAAATGAAAAAAGCAAATTGAAAAAATAAAAACTGAAAAAAAACTAAATTAGAAAATGAAATACAAAATAAAAAAATTAAAATTAAAAAAGACAAATAAAACCAAAAAATGATTAAAAAAGAAACACAAATTGAAAGAAAAAAAAAATTAAAATGAAAAAAATAAAAAGAAACTGAAAAATTTAATTGAAAAAATTCAAAATACAAAAAAACGAAAAAAATTGACAAATAAATAAAAACGGGAAAAAAAAATAAAAATAAACTTAAATGAAAAAAAAAAAAAACCCAAACAAAATAAGACAATATGACACCAAAAATCAATGACAAAAAAAAAAATTTAAACAAAAAAATTTAAACTGAAAGAAAAAACAAAATGACAAAACTAAAATTTAAAATGACAAAAACACAAACCTGACAAAATAATTACAATCATTCTAACAAACAAACGACGAAAACTAGCAAATTACAAAATGAAACTGTAAATGAAAAAAGCTTTTTTAAAATAAAAAAAAACAAAAATTTAATTTTAACCTGGTTTTATTTTTACTCAATACCAATTGAAAATCTATAAAAAAAAAATTTATTTAAAATGGATGAAATGCGATTTATTTAAACCAAAAAATTATAAACTGAGAACTTAAAAAAATTATTAAAATAATTTTGAAAATGACAATATTACAATAAAAAAAAGGGGAACGAAAATAGAAAATAAAAAAAAACTTTAAATTGAAAATGAAAATCACAAAATGACAAACTTAAATTTAAAAAGACAAAGAACAACCAAAAAAATCAAATTAAATAAATTTCCAAACAAACTGAAAACTAAAATTTAAAAAATTAATAAATTGAAAAAAAAATCTAACAAAATGAATAAAACCAATTGAAAAAATAAACAAACGACAAAATAAAAGACAAATTATTTTTAAAATAAAAAATTGAAAAAGAAACTGTAAAAAAAAAAAAATTTAAAAAAAACAACAAAAAAAAAAATTATTACAAATAAATACAAAAAATGAAAAAAAAATGAAATGAAATGAAAAAATTAAATGAAAATAAAAGAAAAAATTTGAAAAACTAAAACAAACTGACAATGAATTACAAACAAATTACAAAAAAAAAAATTTAAAAGGCAAATTAAAAAAAAAATTAAATAAAAAATTTAAAAAGAAAAATACTTACCAATAAAATTGACAAAACACAAACTACAAAATTTTCAAACTGACAAATGAAAATATACAAATGAAAACTAAATAAAAATTGGAAAAATAAACTTGAAAAATAAAAATTTAATTTAAAATCTAAACAAGCAAACTGAAAAATTAGCAAATGACAATATAACAATATCAAACTGACGAAAACTAGCAAATTAACAAAATGAAACTGTCAAACTGTGAAAATGAAAATCTGACAATATGACAAAATTACAATATGAAAGTGACTAAAACTAACAACCTGACAAAATGTAATTGGCAATTGACATTCTTAAAAAAATAAAAACTGACTAAAACTAGCAAATTGACAAAATGAAAAACTGTCAAACTGTGACAATAAAAATCTGACAAAATGACAAACTTCCCAATATGAAAAGACTAAAACTAAAAAATTTGACAAAATGCAAATAGACAATCTGACATTCTTACAAAATCAAAACTGACAAAAACTAGCAAAATAACAAAATGAAACTGTCAAACTTTTGAATAAAAATCTGACAAAAAAAAAACTTACAATATGAAAATGACTAAAGCTTAAAAACCTGACACAATGCAATTGACAATCGGGACATTCTTAAAAAAATCAAACTGACGAAAACTAGAAAAATTGACAAAATGAAACAGTAAAAATGAAAAAATTTGAATTGAAAATGACTAAAACAAGCAAACTGACAAAATGAAATTTGACAAACTGACAATATTACAATAACAAACTGACGAATACTAGCAAATAAAACAAAATGAAACTGTCAAACTGGGGAAAATGAAAAATCTGACAAAATGACAAACTTACAATATGAAAATGACTAAAAAAGAAAAAACTGACAAAATGTTAATGACAAATGACAATATTACAATATCAAAACTAACGAAAACTAGCAAATTGACAAAATGTAACTGTCAAACTGTGAAAATGAAAATCTGACAAAATGACAAAACTTACATTATGAAAAATTAAAAACTATAAACCCTGACAAAATGCAATACACAATCTGACATTCTAACAATATCAAACTGACGAAAATAGAAAAATTAACAAAATGAAACTCTCAAACTGTGAAAATAAAAAATCTGACAAATGACAAACTACAATATGAAAATGACTAAGACTAACACCTGACAAAATGCAATTGACAATCAACCATTCTTACCAAATAAAACTGACGAATACTAGCACATTGACAAAATGAAACTGTGAAATTGAAAACCTTACAATTATGAAAATGACTACAAACTAGCAACCTGACAAAATGTTTTTGACAAACTGACAATAAAAAACAATATAAAACTGCCCCGAAAACTAGCAAATTGACAAAATGAAACTGACAAACTGTGAAAATGATAAACAGACAAAATTACTTACTACAATATGTAAAATGACTAAAACAAGGCAAACTGACGAAATGTTATTGACAAAATGACAATATACAATATCAAACTGACGAAAAACTAGAAAATTGACAAAATGAAAACTGTCAAACTGTGAAAATGAAAAACTGACAAAATGACAAACTTACAATATGAAAATGACTAAAACTAACAAACCTGACAAAATGCAATTTGGACAATCTGACATTCTTACAATATCAAACTGACGAAAAACTAGCAAATTGACAAAATGAAACTGTGAAAATGAAAAAGTTTCTATTTTAAAATGACTAAAACAAGCAAAACTGACAAATTTCAGAGTTGTTCTGAATCGGCCTTGTTGATTCGGGCGTTGATTCGGGGGTTTGTTCGCACTGTCCTTTACCACTGTTGCTATATTTCCTATTAAAAATATCGATCTTTGGTTGGTTATCGCTCACTCGTCGATTGCGTCGGAGCCTGCAGGGTTGGCTTGGTCGCTTTGATTTAAAGTCCCCCACTGAAAAAACAGTTATATAACTGAGTGGTAGACTCTAAATAAAATTTATTTATTTATTTTTATTTAATGTTATTGACAACTGACAATATTACAATATCAAACTGACGAAAACTAGCAAATTGACAAACTGAAAACTGTCAAAAATGTGAAAATGAAAATCTGACAAAATGGGCAAACTTACAATATGAAAATGACTAAGAGTAACAACCTGAAAAAAATGCCCAAATTGACAATCAGACATTCTTTCCAAATCAAACTGACGAAAACTAGCAAATTGACAAAATGTAACTGTCCCAAAATGTGAAAATGAAAATCTAACAAAATGACAAACTTCAATATGAAAATGACTAAAAAATAACCCAAACCCGACAAAATGCAATTGACAAACTGACAATATTACAATATCTAAACTGACAAAAAATAGCAAATTGACAAATGAAAAACAGTGAAAATGAAAAAATTAGGGAATTTGAAAATGACTAAAACAAGTAAACTGACAAAATGTTATTGACAAACTGACAATATTACAATATCAAACTGACGAATACTAGCAAATAAACAAATTGAAAACTGTCAAACTGTGAAAATGTAAAATCTGACAAAATGACAAACTTACAAAAATGAAAATGACTAAAACTAACAACCTGACAAAATGCAATTGACAATCTGACATTCTTACAAAAACAAACTGACGAAAAAATAGCAAATTGACAAAAAGGAAACTGTGAAATGAAAAAACATACAATTTGAAAAAAAACTTAATCAAGCAAACTGACAAAAAGATATTGACAAACTGACAATATACAATATCAAAAATAACGAAAAAATAGCAAATTAACAAAATGAACTGTCAAACTGTGAAAATGAAAAATCTGACAAAATGAAAAACTTACAATATGAAAATGACCAAGACTAACAACCTGACAAAATGCAATTGACAATCAACCATTCTTACCAAATCAAAACTGACGAAAACTAGCAAATTGACAAAATGAAACTGTGAAAATGAAAAACTGACAATTTGAAAAAGACTAAAACAAGCAAACTGACAAAAAGTTTTTGACAAACTGACAATATTACAATATCAAAATTGACAGACAACTAGCAAATTAACAAAATGAAACTGTCAAAACTGTAAAATGAATATTGACAAAATGACAAAACTTAAAATATGAAAAAAACTAAGACTAACAACCTGAAAAAATGCAATTGACAATCGGGAATTCTTACAATATCAAACTGACAAAAAAACTAGAAAATTGAAAAAAATAAAACTGGGGAAAAAAAAACCTTAAATTTAAAAAAAGACTAAAAAAATAGAAAAAATGACAAAATGTTTTGAAAAAAACTGACAATTAAAAAATTTATAAAAACTGACAAAAAACCTACCCAAATTTAACAAAAAAAAAAAAACTGAAAAAACTGGGAAAATGAAAAACAGACAAAATTATTTTCCCCTTAAATAGTAAATGATTTAAAAACAAGAAAAACTGACAAAAGTTATTGAAAAAAATTGCCCAAATTCCCAATATAAAAAATTTGGCCCCCCCCGAAAACTAGAAAAATTGAAAAAATAAAGGAAAAACTTTCAATTAAAAAATGACTACAAAAACAAAAAAAAAAAAAATGACAAAAGGTTTTTGAAAAAAAACTGACAATATTAAGTACAAAACGGGAGGGAAAAACTAGCAAATTAAAAAAAAAAAAACAGTCAAACTGTGAAAATAAAAAAACTAAAAAAATTAAAAAACTTACAATATGAAAAGACTTAAGCAAAACAACCTGAAAAAATGAAAATTGAAAATCTGACATTTTACAAAAAAAAACCCTTAAACAAAAACTAGAAAATTTGGGACAAAATGATACTGTGAAAATAAAAAACCTGAAAAATTTAAAAAGGGGATTAAAGCAAAAAAAACTGACAAATGTTATTGACAAACTGACAATATTCCCAATTTAAAAACCGACGAAAACTAGCAAATTAAAAAAAAATGAAACTGTCAAATGGGGAAAAGGGAAAACCTGACAAAATGAAAAAAAACTTACAATATGAAAATGACTAAGATTACAACCCCTGACAAAATGCAATGACAATAGGAAAAATTCTTAAAAATCAAACTGCCCAAAAACTGAAAAAATTTAAAAAAAATAAAATTTGTAAACGGGAAAAAATGAAAAAAAGGGACAAAAGAAAAAATTTACTTTTTGAAAATGACAAAAAAACTAAAAAAACCGGGCCCAAAATGAATGACAATCTGACATTCTAAAAAAAAAACTCTAAACTCTTTAAACGGGAAAAATGAAAAACATACAATTTAAAAAAGACTTAATCAAGAAACTGACAAAATTTTTTGAAAAAACTGACAATTTTTTAAAATTTTAAAACTGACGCAAACTAGCAAATTGACTAAATGAAACTGTGAAAATGAAAACCTGACAACTTGAAAATGACTAAAACAAGCAAACTGACAAAATGTTAATGACAAAACTGACAATATTACCATATCAAACTGACGAAAAGTAGCAAGTTGACAAAATGTAACTGTCAAACTGTGAAAATGAAAATCTGACAAAATGAAAAACTTACAATTTGAAAATGACTACGACTTACAACCCTAACAAAATGTTATTGACAAACTGACAATATAATAATATCAAACTGACGAAAACTAGCAAATTGACAAAATGAAACTGTCAAACTGTGAAAATGAAAATCTGACAAAATGACAAACTTACAATATGAAAATGACTAAGACTAACAACCTGACAAAATGCAATTGACAATCAGACATTCTTACCAAATCAAATGACGAAAACTAGCAAATTGACAAAATGAAACAGTAAAAAATGAAAAAATTTGAATTTGAAAATGACTAAAACAAGCAAACTGACAAAATGTAATGACAAACTGACATAATTACAATAACAAACTGACGAATACTAGCAAATAAACAAAATGAAACTGTCAAACTGTGAAACTGTAAATCTGACAAAATGAAAAACATACAATTGAAAAGACTTAATCAAGCAAACTGACAAAATGTTAATGACAAACTGACAATATTACAATATCAAACTGACGAAAACTAGCAAATTGAAAAAAATGTTACTGTCAAAACTGTAAAAATGAAAATCTGACAAAATGACAAACTTACATTATGAAAATGAATAAAAACTATCAACCTGACAAAATGCAATTGACAATCTGACATTCTAACAAAATCAAACTGACGAAAACTAGCAAAATTGACAAAATGAAACTGTGAAAATGAAAAACATACAATTTGAAAAGACTTGATCAAGCAAACTGACAAAATGTAATTGACAAACTGACAATATTAACAATATCAAAACTGACGAAAACTAGCAAATTAACAAAATGAAACTGTCAAAACTGTGAAAATGAAAATCTGACAAAATGACAAACTTACAATATGAAAATGACTAAGACTAACAACCTGACAAATGCAATTGACAATCAACCATTCTTACCAAATCAAACTGACGAAAACTAGCAAATTGACATAATGAAACTGTGAAAATGAAAAAACTGACAATTTGTAAATGACTAAAACAAGCAAACTGACAAAATGTTATTGACAAACTGACAATATTACAATATCAAACTGACGAAAAACTAGCAAATTAACAAATTGAAACTGTCAAACTGTGAAAATGAAAAAGCTTCAATTTGAAAATGACTAAAACAAGCAAACTGACAAATTTCAGAGTTGTTCTGAATCGGCCTTGTGATTTGGCGTTGATTCGCGGGTTGTTCGCACTGTCCATACCACTGATTGCTATATTTCCTATTAAACTTATCGCTCTTTGGTTGGTTATCGTCCACTCGTCGATTGCGTCGGGGCCTGCAGGGTTGGCTTGGTCGCTTTGATTTAAAGTCCCCACTGAAAATCAGTTATTAAACTGAGTGGGTAGACTCTCAATAAAATTTATTTATTTATTTTTATTTAATGTTATGACAAACTGACAATATTACAATATCAAACTGACGAAAACTAGCAAATTGACAAAATGTAACTGTCAAACTGTGAAAATGAAAATCTAACAAAATGACAAACTTACAATATGAAAATGAAATAAACTAACAACCTGACAAAATGCAATTGACAATCTGACATTCTTTCAAAATCAAATAGCAAATTGACAAAATTAAACTGTGAAAATGAAAAACTGACAACTTGAAAATGACTAAAACAAGCAAACTGACAATATGTTATTGACAAACTGACAATATTACAATATCAAACTAACGAAAACGAGCAAATTAACATAATCAAACTGTCAAACTGTGAAAATGAAAAAACTGACAAAATGACAAACTCACAATTTGAAAATGACTTTAAACTATCAACCTGACAAAATGCAATTGACAATCTGACATTACTACAATATTAAACTGACGAAAACGAGCAAATTAACAAAATCAAACTGTCAAACTGTGAAAATGAAAAACTGACAAAATGACAAACTTACATATGTGAAAATGACTATAGCTAACAACCTGACAAAATGCAATTGACAATCTGACATTCTTACAAAATCAAACTGACAAAAACTAGCAAATTGACAAAATGAAATGTGAAAATGAAAAACTGACAATTGAAAAAGACTAAAGCAAGCAAATTGACAAAATGTTACTGACAAAATGACAATATACCTATATCAAACTGACGAAAACTAGCAAATTAACAAAATGAAACTGTCTAACTGAGAAAATGAAAATCTGACAAAATGACAAACTTTCAATATGAAAATGACTAAAACTAACAAACCTAACAAAATGCAATGACAATCTGACATTCTTACAATATCAAACTGACGAAAACTAGCAAATTAACAAAATGAAACTGTCAAACTGTGAAAATGTAAATCTGACAAAATGACAAAATTACAATATGAAAATGACTAAAACTAAAACCTGACAAATGCATTGACAACCTGACAATATAACAATATCAAACTGAAGAAAACTAGCAAATTAACAAAATGAAACTGAGAAACTGTGAAAATGAAAAACAGACAAAATTACTTACTTACAATATGTAAATGACTAAAACAAGCAAACTGACAAAATGTTATTGACAAACTGACAATATTACAATATCAAACTGACGAAAACTAGCAAATTGACAAAATGAAACTGTGGAAAATGAAAAACTTCAATTTGAAAATGACTAAAACAAGCAAACTGACAAATTTCAGAGTTGTTTGAATCGGCCTTGTTGATTCTGGGTTGATTCGCGGGTGTTCGCACTGTCCATACCACTGATTGCTATATTTCCTATTAAAAATATCGATCTTTGGTTGGTTATCGCTCACTCGTCGATTGCGTCGGGGCCTGCAGGGTTGGCTTGGTCGCTTTGATTTAAAGTCCCCCACTGAAAATCAGTTATATAACTGAGTGGGTAGACTCTCAATAAAATTTATTTATTTATTTTTATTTAATGTTATTGACAAACTGACAATATTACAATATCAAACTGACGAAAACTAGCAAATTGACAAAATGAAACTGTCAAACTGTGAAAATGAAAAACTGACAAAATGACAAACTCACAATTTGAAAATGACTTAGACTAACAACCTGACAAAATGCAATTGACAATCTGACATTGTTACAAAATGACAAACTTACAATTTGAAAATGACTAAGAGTAACAACCTGACAAAATGCAATTGACAATCTGACATTCTTACAATATCAAACTGACGAAAACTAGCAAATTGACAAAATGAAACTGTGAAAATTAAAAAACTGACAATTTGGGAAACGCCCTAAAACAAGCAAACTGACAAAATGTTATTGACAAACTGACAATATTACAATATCAAACTAAAACTAGCAAATTAACAAAATCAAACTGTCAAACTGTGAAAATGAAAAACTGACAAAAATGACAAACTTACAATATGAAAATGACTATCTGACATTCTTACAAAATCAAACCTGACAAAAACTAGCAAATTTGACAATCTGACATTCTTACAAAATCAAACTGACGAAAACTAGCAAATTAACAAAATGAAACTGTCTAACTGAGAAAATGAAAATCTGACAAAATGACAAACTTTCAATATGAAAATGACTAAAAACTAACAACCTAACAAAATGCAATTGACAAACTGACAATATTACAATATCAAACTGACGAATACTAGCAAATAAACAAAATGAAACTGTCAAACTGTAAAAAATGTAAATCTGACAAAATGACAAAATTACAATATGAAAATGCCCTAAAACTAAAACCTGACAAAATGCTTTTTGACAATGTGACATTTACAAAATCAAACTGACGAAAACTAGCAAATTGACAAAATGAAACTGCGAAAATGAAAACCTGACAACTTGAAAATGATTAAACAAGCAAACTGACAAATTGTTATGACAAACTGCCCAATATTACAATATCAAACTAACGAAAACGAGCAAATTAACAAAATCAAACTGTAAAACTGTGAAAATGAAAAACGGGACAAATGACAAACTTACAATATGAAAATGAATAAAACTAACAACTGACAAAATGCAATGACAAATCTGACATTCTTACAAAATCAAACGGGACGAAAAATAGCAAATTGACAAAATGAAACTGTGAAAATGAAAAACATACAATTTGAAAAAGACTTAATCAAAGCAAACTGACAAAAGGGAAAATTGACAAACTGACAATATTACAATATCAAACTGACGAAAACTAGAACATTAACAAAATGAAACTGTCAAACTGTGAAAATGAAAATCTGACAAAATGACTTTACAATATTAAATGATTAACACTAACAACCTGACAAAATGCAATTGACAATCTGACTTTTCTTACAATATCAAACTGACGAAAACTAGAAAATTTGACAAAATGAAACTGTGAAAATAAAAAACGGGAAACTTGAAAACGACTAAAACAAGCAAACTGTAAAATGTTTTTGACAAACTGACAATATTACAATATCAAAACTAAAACTAGCAAATTGACAAAATAAAACTGTCAAACTGTGAAAATGACAAACTGACAAAATGACAAACATCAATATGAAAATGACTAAAACTAACAACCTGACAAAATGCAATTGACAAGTGACATTCTTACAAAATCAAATGACGAAAAGTAGCAAATTGACAAAAGGAAACTGTGAAAATGAAAAACATAAAATTTAAAAAAAAGACTTAATCAAGCAAACTGAAAAAATGTTATTGACAAACTGACAATATTAAAATTAAATCTTTGGAAAAACTAGCAAATTGCCCAAAATGAAACTGCAAAAAATGAAAACCTGACAACTTGAAAATGACTTAAACAAGCAAACTGACAAATTGTAATGACAAATGACAATATTACAATATCAACTAACGAAAACGAGCAAATTAACAAAATCAAACTGTCAAACTGTGAAATTGAAAAACTGACAAAATGACAAACTTACAATATGAAATGAATAAAACTAAAAACCCTGACAAAATGTAATTGACAAACTGAAATATTACAATATAAAAACTGGCGAAAACGAGCAAATTGACAAAATGAAACTGTCAAATTGTAAAAATGAAAATTTGAAAAAATGACAAACTTACAATATGAAAATGACTAAAACTAACAACCTGAAAAAATGCAATTGACAATCTGACATTCTAACAATATCAAACTAAAGAAAACTAGCAAATTAACAAAATCAAACTGTCAAACTGTGAAAATGACAAACTGACAAAATGACAAATTTAAAATATGAAAAGACAAAAAGCTAAAACCTGACAAAATGCAATTGACAATCTGACATTCTTAAAAAATCAAACTGAAAAAAAAACTACCCAAATTGACAAAATGAAACGGGGAAAATGAAAACTGACAATTTGAAAAAGACTAAAGCAAGCAAACAGACAACATGTTACTGACAAAATGACAATACTACCTATATCAACCTGTCGAAAACTAGCAAATTAACAAAATGAAACTGTCTTACTGAGAAATTGAAAATCTGACAAAATGACAAACTTTCAATATGAAAATGACTAAAACTAAAAAACCTGACAAAATGCAATTGAAAATTGACATTCTTACAATATCTAACTGACAAAAACTAGCAATTTACAAAATGAAACAGTGAAAATGAAAAAAATTAGAATTTGAAAATGACAAAACAAGCAAACTGACAAAATGTAATTGACAAATGACAATATTACAATATCAAAACTAACGAAAACTAGAAAAATTAAAAAAATGAAACTGTCAAACTGTGAAAATGAAATCTGACAAAATGACAAACTTACAATATGAAAATGACTAAGACTAACATTTGACAAAATGCAATTGACAATCAGACGTTCTTCCCAAACAAACTGACGAAAACTAGCAAATTGACAAAATGAAACTGTGAAAATGAAAACATACAATTTAAAAAAGATTTAAATCAAGCAAACTGACAAAATGTAATTGACAAACTGACAATTTTAAAATATCAAACTGACGAAACTAACAAATTAACAAAATGAAAACTGTCAAACTATGAAATGAAAATCTGACAAAATGACAAACTTACAATATGAAAAGACTAAGACTAAAAAACCTGACAAAATGCAATGACAATCGACAATATAACAATATCAAACTGACGAAAAACTAGCAAATTGACAAAATGAAACTGTGAAAATGAAAAACTTTCAATTTGAAAATGACTACAACAAGCAAACTGACAAAATGTTATTGACAAACTGACAATATTACAATATCAAACTGACGAAAACTAGCAAATTGACAAAATGAAACTGTCAAACTGTGAAAATGAAAATCTGACAATATGACAATATTACAATATTAAAGTGACTAAAACTAACAACCCTGACACAATGCAATTGACAATCTGACATTCTTACAAAATCAAACTGACGAATACTAGCAAATAAACAAAATGAAACTGTCAAACTGTGAAAATGTAATCTGACAAAATGACAAACTTACAATATGAAAATGGACTAAAACTAACAACTGACAAAATGTTATTGACAAACAGACATTCTTACCAAATCAAACTGACGAAAACTAGCAAATTGAAATAATGAATCTGTGAAATGAAAAACTGACAATTTGAAAAAGACTAAAACAAGCAAACTGACAAAATGTTATTGACAAACTGATCATATTACAATATCAAACTGACGAAAACAAGCAAATTAGAACAAAATGAACTGTCAAACTGTAAAAATGAATAATCTGACAAAATGACAAACTTACAATATGAAAATGACTAAGACTAACAACCTGACAAAATGCAATTGACAATCTGACATTCTAACAATATCAAACTGACGAAAACTATTAAATTGACAAAATGAAACTGTCAAACTGTGAAAATGAAAATCTGACAAAAGACATACTTACAATATGAAATGACTAAGACTAACAACCTCACAAAATGCAATTGACAATCAACCATTCTTACCAAATCAAACTGACGAAAACTAGCAAATTGACATAATGAAACTGTGAAAATGAAAAACTGACAATTTGAAAAGACTTAAACAAGCAAACTGACAAAATGTTATTGACAAAGTGATCATATTACAATATCAAACCGACGAAAACTAGCAAATTAACAAAATGAAACTGTCAAACTGTAAAATGAATATCTGACAAAATGACAAACTTACAATATGAAAATGACTAAGACTAACAACCTGACAAAATGCAATTGACAATCTGACATTCTTACAATATCAAACTGATGAAAACTAGCAAATTGACAAATGAAACTGTGAAAATGAAAACCTTACAATTAGAAAATGACTACAACAAGCAAACTGACAAAATGTTATTGAAAACTGACATATTACAATATCAAACTAAAACTAGCAAATTAACAAAATGAAACTGTCAAACTGTGAAATGAAAAATCTGACAAAATGACAAACTTACAATATGAAAATGACTAAGCTAACAACCTGACAAAATGCAATTGACAATCTGACATTCTTACAAAAATCAAACTGACAAATACTAGCAAATTGACAAAATGAAACTGTGAAATGAAAATGAAATTTGAAAAAGACTAAAGCAAAAATTGACAAAATGACTACAAATGACAATATACTTAAAAACTAACAAAACTACAAAATGAACTAAAATGAAATTCTCTGACAAATAAAATCAAAAATGACAAATTCACAATGAAAATGAAAAAATAACTTCTAAAATGATACAACTGAAATCTACAAATATTAATGACAAAAACTAAAATACAAAATGAAAATGAAGAAAAAAAAATAAACTGAAAATGACTTAAAACAGCAAACTGAAAAAATTTAAACAAACTGACAAATACTACAAAA
Source organism: Sweltsa coloradensis (assembly GCA_024449915.1). Taxonomy (NCBI): domain Eukaryota; kingdom Metazoa; phylum Arthropoda; class Insecta; order Plecoptera; family Chloroperlidae; genus Sweltsa; species Sweltsa coloradensis. Next base: position 55,965 of record JAMZAV010002410.1, on the reverse strand, counting down.
TCAACTACGAAATGCAATAAACAAAACTTACAAATGAAAATGAAATGCAAATTGACAAAATACAATTGAAAATGATAAAACAACAACTGACAAAATGCATTGACAATGAAATTCAAAAATTATGACAAAAGAAACTAAAATTGACAAAGGGACTGAAAATAAAAATACAATTGAAAAACTAAAAGAAACTGACAAATTGAAATGACAAACTGCAAATGACAAAAAAAAGTAGGCAAACTGACAATATTACAATATGAAACTGCGAAAAGAAAACTAACAAATAAACTGATTGAACAACAAACTACAAAATATGACAAACTGACAATATTACAATATAAAACTAACGAAAAGAGCAAATTAAACAAAATCTCAAAACAAACTGACAAAAAAATGACAAAGACAAACTTCAAAATGAAAATGAATACAATAAAAATGACAATGCAAGACAACTGAAATCTTACAAAATCAAATTGCAATGAAAACTGACAAAACAAAATGAAAAATGAAATGAAAACTGACAATTTGAAAAGACAATAAAACTACAAAAAGTAATTGACAAACTGAACAACATACAATATCAAACTGACAAAACTGCAATTACAAAATGAAAACTTAAACTGTGAAAGAAAATTGACAAAATAACTCAAATGAAAATGACAAACTACAACTGACAAAATCACAATGAAATGACAATTTAAAAAACCTGACATTAATAAAATTGACAATAAACTCAAACTGAAAATGAAACTGCAAATTGACAAATTACAATTGAAAATGAAAACTGAAAATACAAATGAAATTTGAAACAGACAACTACAAATGAAAAATGCGAATTACACAAATTGAATTTTAATTCGAAATGAAAATGAAATTGACAAAATGAAAAACTTAAATGAAAATGATAAAATAACAAACTGACAAAATAATTGACAATAAATTCCTACAATTAAAATGCGAACTAGCAAATTACAAAATGAAACTGTAAAGACGTGAAAACAGAAATGACAATATGAAATACATTGAAAATGACAAGAAAAAACTGACAAAAGACAATTGACAATAACATTTTACAAATCAACTGACAAAATACAAATGACAATAAAACTGTAAAAAATGAAAAACTGACAATTGAAAAAGACTAAAAGCAAAACTGACAAAATTATTGACAAACTGACATATTACAATAAAATGACGAAAACAATCAAATTCCAAATGAAACTGTCAAACTGAAAAAAAATGAAACAAAATGAAAACTTACAATAAAATGAACAAAATAACAACTGACAAAATGCAATGACAACTAAAAGAAAAGAAACATTAACAATATAAACTGACAAAACTGCGAACTTACAAATGAAACTAGAAAATGAAAACTTACAATTAGAAATGACTAAACAAGCAAACTGACAAAATGTTTGACAAACTGACATTAAAAATCAAACTGACGAAAACTAGCAAATAGACAAAATGAAAAGACAAAAAATTGAAATGAAAAACAAACAACAAACAAATTACATATTAAATGACAAAACAAGCAAATAAACATGACGCAATCTGACATTCTTACAAATCAAACTGCAAAACTGGAAAATGAAAAAAACCCAAAAAATGAAAAATTTTAAATTAAAATGACTAAAACAAGAACTGACAAAATGAATGACAAAGACAATTTACAATAAAAATGACGAAACTAGCAAATAAAAAGGAAACTGAAAATGAAAATTAAATCTGACAAAAGACAAATAACAAATGAAAAATTTAAAACTGACAAACACAAATAATTTACAATCCAACTACAATCAACTAGAAAACTGCAAATTGACAAAAACTAAACTTGAAATGACAAACAAAAAATTGACAAAAGTTAATAAAAACTGAAAAATGTTATGACAAACACAAAACAAAATTAAATGACAAAACTGCAAATTGATAAGAAATCAAAATGACAAATACAATGAAAATGACTAAAACAAGCAAATTTGACAAAGTATGACAACTGACAATCTTACATATCACTAACGAAACTACAAACTGACAAAATAACAATCAAATGTAAATGAAATTGACAAAAAAAATACAAATGAAAAATGACTGATAAAATTGAAAAATCAATTGCAAAAAGAATTCACAATCATCTAAAAAACTAGAAATTACAAAATTAAACTGTCAAACTGTGAAAATAAAAACGAAAAATGAAAACTAAATGAAATGATAAACAACAACCTGACAAAATGCAATTGACAATCTGACATCTAACAAAAAACTGACGAAAACTAGCAAATTAACAAAATGAATGTGAAATGAAAAGAAAAACATTGAAAAACTTAAAATGCAAAATGACTAAAATAATTGACAAATGCAATTGACAATCAGCATTCTTACAAATCAAACTGACAAAAATAGAAAAATTGAAAAATGAAATGTAAAAGTGACAATAAAAGTCGACAAAATGACAAATTAATTGAAAATGACTCAGATTACAATCACAAAAGCAACTACAACAACCTTTAACAAATAAAATGCAAAACTTCAAATGAAATACAAAACTGAAAATAAAACTACTATGAAAGACTTAAACAACAACTGACAAAATGATTGACAAACTGACATTCTTACAATACAAACTGACGAAAACAGCAAATTGACAAAATGAAACTGTCAAACGTGAAAAATGAAATCTGACAAAATGACAAATTACAATATAAAAATGACTAAGACTAACAACCTAAAAAATGCAATTGACAATATACATTCTTACAAACTGCATATACAAATCAAATGAAAATATGAAAATGCAAATGAAACTGTCAACTGTGAAAATGAAAAACTGAAATTACAAACTGACAATAGAAAACACAAACTTAAAAATTAGACAAAACTGAAATATACAATTCTTAAATAACAAACAGACAAAATTACAAATACAATAATGAAATGAAAACTAAAAATAAAACTGACAATTGAAAAATGACTAAACACAAACTGACAAAATGAATCAATGCAAATTAAAATATCAAACTAACGAAAAACGAGCAAATTACAAAATGAAAACTGTCAAACTTGAAAGAAACTGACAATTGACAAACTTAAAATAAAAATGACAAAATTACAACCACAAAATGAAATACAAATGAAAACAAATAAACTGAAAAAAACTATCAAAGAAAAATGAAAATTAAAAATGACAAACTACAATATGAAAAGACTAAACAAGCAAACTGACAAAATGTTAATTGACAAATAATTTACAATATCAAACTGAAAAAACTAGCAAATGAACAAATGAAACTGTCAAATGAAAAATGAAATCTTGAAAAGACAAACTACAAACAAAATACAAAATAAAACTGACAAAATACAATACAATTGACTAATAACAAAATCAAACTGCAAACTGAATTGACAAATGAAAAACTGACAAGAAAACTAAAAAGAAATTGACAAAAGTACTGCTGAAAAATGCAATGACATCAAACTGACAAAACTACAAACTGACAAATGCTACAAATGACAAATGAAATTGAAAATGAAAACTCAATATTGAAAAGAACTAAAGAAGCAACTGACAAAAGATTGAAAAATGACATTTACTATATAACTGACAAAAACTAGCAAATTACAAAATGAAACTGTAATGAGAAAATAAAAATTTGACAAAATGACAAACAACAAATGAAAATGATAAACAATACAAGACAAAATCAATGACAATGACAATTTACAAATCAAACTGACGAAAACTAGCAAATTGCAAAATGAAAACAAAATGACAAAACTGACAACTTGAAAATGATAAACACAAACTGACAAAATTAATAAAACTAACAATTAATTAAAATACAAAATGAGCAAATTACAAATAAATGAAAAATGAAAAACTACAATTGAAAAAAACTAAAACAACAAAAACTGCAAAAATGAATGACAACTTACAATATTACAAATAACTGACGAAAACTAGCAAATTGACAAATGAACTGTCAAACGTGAAAATGAAAATCTGACAAAATGCAAACTTACAATATGAAAATGACAAACTAACAACCTGACAAAATGCAATTGACAATCAGACATTCTTACAAATCAAACTGACGTAAAATAGCAAATTGACAAAATGAACTTGAAACTTAAAAAATGAAACTCAAAACGACAAAAAAATGAAAATGACTATGACAAAACTGAAAAATACAATTGACAACTAATTTAACAAATCAAACTGTCGAAAACTGAAATGACAAATGAAACTTGAAAATACAAACTACAACTTGAAAAATGACTAAACAACAACTTCAATTTGACAAAACTGACATATTACAAATCAAATAAAAACTAGCAAATACAATAACTGAAACTGTGAAAAGACAAACAAAATGACAAACTGACAATATAAAATGACAAAGTAAACTGACAAAATGAATACAATTCAAATTCTTAAAAAACAAACTACAAAATGAAATTACAAAATGAAAACTGAAAATAAAAACTAAATTGAAAATGACTAAACAACAACTGACAAAATGAACTGACAAAATGACAATTACAATATCAAACTGTCGAAAAACTAGCAATTTACAAAATGAAACAGCTAAATGAAAAATTAAATTTGACAAATGACAAACTCAATAAAATGACAAAAATACAATTGACAAAATGCAATTGACAATTAAATCTAACGAATATCAACTGACAAAAACACAATAAAAATGAAACGTAAAAATGAAAAAAATTACAATCTGAAATGACTAAAATACTAAAGACAAAAATGACAAAATGACAATTACAATTGAAATAACGAACAACAAATAAACAAAGAAACTGCAAATGAAAATGAAATTGAAAAAACAATAAAATTTAAAAATGACTATAACAAAACTGACAAAATGAATTGACAACTGACAACTTACAAAATCAAACTGACGAAACTAGCAAATTGACAAAAGGAAACTGTGAAAACAACATAAATAAACAAGCAATCAAGAAAAAGACAAAAGTATTGACAAATACAATAACAAACTAAATAAGCAAACTAAAATTAAATTGAAATGCAAAATGAAAACTGACAATTAAAATGACAAAACAAGAAACTGACAAAATGAATGACAACTGACAATGATTAAAATCAAACTGCGAAAACTAGCAAATTGACAAAATGAAACTGTCAAACTGTGAAAATGAAAATCTGAACAAAATGAAAACTTACAATATGAAAATGAAGACAAACACCTGACAAAATGCAATTGACAATCAGACTCTTACAAATCAACTGACAAAACTTTTAGCAAATTGACAAAAAATAATGAAAAACTGTGAAAATGAAAATCTGACAAAATGAAAAACTACAATATGAAAATAATTAAACTATCATTCTACAAATGCAATTGAAATCGACATTCTTACAATAACTAACGACAAAACAGCAAATAAACAAAATGAAACTGTCAAACTGTAAAATGTAAAATCTGACAAAATTACAAATTACAATATGAAAATGACTAAACTAACAACCTGACAAAATGAATTGAACAAGACAATTTTACAATATCAAACTGACGATAACTAGCAAATTGACAAAATGAAACTTCAAACTAATGAAAATGAAAAATGACAAATAAAAACTGACAATATGCAAATGACTAAAATCACACAAACAAATGCAATAACACATTACAAAACTGACAAAACTGACGAAAAGAAAATTGACAAAATAACTGCAATTTAAAAACTAAACTACAAACTGACAAATTCAATTGACAAACTATTATTAACAACTAAACGAAAATAGCAATTGACAAAATGAAACTGTAAACTGACAAAACTACAATTAAAATGAAATTTAAAATGAAAACTAAAATTTGAAAAGACTAAACAAAAACTGAAAATTCTTTACAAACTGAAATTACAAATCAAACTGACGAAAACTAGCAAATTGACAAAATGAAACTGTAAAATAAATTCAATAATCACAAAAACTGACAAAATGTTATTGACAAACTGACATTAATTACAATATTAAACTAACGAAAAACGAGCAAATTCACAATGAAATATCAAACTGTGGAAAATGCAAATTACAAAATGAAACTGACAAATGAAAATGAAAACTTACAAACCTGACAAAAAATTGACAATATACATTCTCACCAATCACTGACAAAACTACAAATTGACAAATGAAACTGTCAAAACTGTAAAAAAAAATTAAAAAAAACTAAACTAAAATAAAAATGACTAAGACTAAACTGACAAAATCAATTGACAATCATGTTTTACAATACAAACTGACGAAAACTAAGCAAATTGACAAATGAAACTGTGAAAAAAAACTGAAACTTGAAAACGACAAAAACAGACAAACTGACAAATGTTATTGAAATGACAAATTACAATATCAACTAAAACATGACAAATTAACAAAATCAAACGTCAAACTGTGAAAATGAAAAGACAAAATGAAAACTTAAAATGAAAAATTAAAGCTAAAAACCCAACAAATGAAAATTGACAATCTGACATTCTTACAAAATCAAACTGACAAAACTAGCAAATTGACAAAATAAACTGTAAAATGAAAACTGAAATTTGAAAAAAAAAGCAGCAAATTGACACATGTTACTGACAAATGACAAATTACATATCAAACTGACGAAAAATAAAATTCTAACAAAATGAAACTGTCTAACTGAGAAAAAACTGACAAAATGACAAACTTTCAAATGAAAATGACTAAAAACTAACAAACCTGACAAAATGCAATGACAAACTGACATTCTACAATATCAAACTGACAAAAACTACAAATGACAAAATGAAACAGTGAAATGAAAAATTAGAATTTAAAAATACCTAAAACAAGCAAACTGAAAATTTAACAACCTGAAAATTCAATTAAACTGACGATCTAGCAAAAAAACAATGAAACAAACTGTCAAATGTAAATCTGTAAATACAAAATTACAAACTTGAAAATGACTAAAACAACAACTGACAAATGCAATTGACAACTGACATTCTTACAAATCAATGACGAAAACTAGCAAATTGACAAAAGGAAATGAAATGAAAACAAACACAAATTTGAAAAAGACTTACAATAAAACTAACAAATGTTATTGAAAAAACAAATTACATATTAAATAACAAACTAGAAATTACAAATGAAACTCGAAAATGAAACTGAAACTTGAAAAACTTAACACAACTGACAAAATGTTAATGACAAACTGACAAATTACAATAAAACTAACGAAAACTAGCAAAAACAAAATGAAACTGTCAAACTGTGAAAATGTAAAATCTGACAAAATCAAACTTACAATATGAAATTATAAACTAACAACCTGCAAAATGCAATCTGACAATCAGACTTTCTTACAAAATCAAACTGACGAAAACTAGCAAATTACAAATGAAAGAAATTAAAATGTTGAAAAAAACTAATCACAAATAACAAATGACAAATTACAATATTAAATATAAGACAAACTACATGAAAAATGAAATTCGAAAAATTCTTACAATACAAAAGACAAACAGCAAATGACAAAATGAACTGTGAAAAAAATTCAATACAAACTGAAACGAGAAATGACTAAAACAAGCAAACTGTAAAATGTTATTGACAAATGACAAACTTACAATAAATAAAAACTAAAACCTGAAAAACAAAATCAACTGTCAAATGTGAAAAATGACGAAACTACAAATTGACAAACTTACAATAAAAACTAAAGCAACAATTAAAAATGCAATTGACAATCTGACATTTACAAATCAAACTGACAAAAACTAGAAATTGAACAAAATGAAACTGTAAATGAAAATGAAAATTTGAAAAAATAAAGCAAGACTACAAATGTACTGACAAAAACATATACCTATATCAATGCCAAACATAAAAACAAACTGAAACTGTCATTGAAAAATAAATCTGACAATGAAAATTTAAAAATGACTAATAAACTAAACCTGACAAATGCATTGACAAACTGACAATGCATTGACAATGAATCTTACAATGACAAAACGAAAATACAAAAATGAAACAGTAAAATGAAAAAATTAGAATTTGAAAACTGACTAAAACAAGCAACTGAAAAATGTATTGACAACTGACAATTTACAATATCAAACTAACAACACTAGCAATAAACAAAATGAAACTGTCAAACTGTGAAAAGTAACTGACAAAATGACAACTTACAATATGAAAATGACTTAAACTAACAACTGACAAAATGCAATGACAATCTGACATTCATACAAAATCAACTACAAATGACAAATGAAAAGAAAAGAAAGAAACTGAAATTGAAAAACATACAATTTGAAAAAGACTTAATCACAAACTGACAAAATGTTATTGACCACTGACAAATTCAATATTAAACTGACGCAAACTAGCAAATTGACAAAATGAAACTGCAAAAAATGAAAAACCTGACAACTTAGAAAATGACTAAAAAAGCAAACTGACAAAATGTTAATGACAAACTGACAATATTACAAATATAACTAAAAAACTAGCAATTAAAAAATGAAACTGTAAACTGTGAAATAAAAATGACAAATGACAAACTTAAATATGAAAATGTAATGACAACAACTGACAAATGCAATTACAATCAGACCCTTCTAAACAAATAAACTGCAAACTTGAAAAGAAAATGACAAAAAATAAATCTGACAAATGACAAAACTTACAATGAAAAATGAATTAAACTATCATCCTACAAAATGCAATGCAAATTGACATTTTACAATTAAACTGAAAAAAAAATTTAAAAAAATGAACAGAAATGAAAAATTAGAATTTGAAAATTACTAAAACAGCAAACTGAAAAATGTAATTGACAAAGAAACTGCAAATAAACTACACTGACGAATAAAATAAACAAATGACAATGTCAAACTGAAAATGTAAATTGACAAATTACAAAATTCAATATGAAAATGACTAAAACTAACGACGTGACAAAATGCAATTAAAAATTGACATCTTACAAATCAAACTGACGAGAACTAGCAAGTTGACAAAAGGAAACTGTGAAATAAAAACTTACAATTGAAAAAGACTAACAGCAAATGACAAATGTTATTGAAAACTGACAATATACAATATTAAACTGAGCAAACTAGCAAATGAAAAAATAAACTGCAAAATGAAAACTGCAATTGAAAATAATTCTAAACCAGCAATGACAAAATAGCAATGACAATGAAATATTACAATATAAACTAACGAAAACGAGAATTAACAAAAATCAACTGTCAAATGAAATGAAAATGACACAAATGACAACTTACAATATGAAAATGAATCAAACTAACAACCTGAAAATGCAATTGAAATCTAAACATTCTACAAAAATACGAAAACTATCAAAATTGACAAAATGAAACTGTAAATGCAAAAGCATACAATTAAAACTTAAATCAAGCAAACTGACAAATGTAATTGACAAAAGAAACTATAAATAAATCAAACTGACGAAAACTAGCAAATAACAAATAAACTGTCAAACTGAAAAATGAATTGACAAACTGACAAATTCAAATTAAAAATGAGAAACTACAAAACCTGACAAAATGCAATTGACAATCAGAACATTCTTACCAAATTAAACTGACGTAAACTAGCAAATTGACAAATGTACTGCAAATGTGAAAATAAATCTGACACAAAGAAAAACAATCAATCAAATGACTAAACTAAAACCTGACAAATGAATTGACAATCAGAATTCTTAACAACAACAGTGACAAAACTGCAAATTGACAATAATTGTAACATGTCAACTGACGAAAATGAAATGACAAAATGAACAAATGACAAATACAATTGAAAAGACTAACAACAACTGACAAAATGCAATTGACAAATCTACATCTTCCAATATCAAACTGACGAAAACTAGCAAATTACAAATGAAACTGTCAAACTGTGGAAATGAAAATCTGACAAAATGACATTACAATATGAAAATGACTAAACAACAACCTGACAAAATGCAATGACAATCAACCATTCTTACCAAATCAACTGACGAAAACTAGCAAATTGACATAATGAAACTGAAAATGAAAACAACTTGTGAAAAAGACTAAAACAAGCAAACTGACAATTTTGAAAACGATCATAAGATATAACTGACGAAAAAGCAAATTAAAAAATGAAACTGTCAAAACTGAAAAATAAAAATTGAACAAACAAACTTACAATAAAAAGCTAAGACAAAAACTGACAAAATGAAATAAATCTGACATTCTACAATATCAAACGACAAATGAAATTGACAAAAAACTGTGAAATAAAACCTGAACAATTAGAAAATGCTACAATAACGAACTGAAAATTATTGACAAATGAAATTACAATAAATAACTGACGAAAACTAGCAAATAAACAAAATAAAACTGACAAACTGTGAAATGAAAAAGACAAAATTACTTACTTAATAATGCAATGACTAAAAAAGAAACTGACAAATTTTATGACAATCGACATTCTTACAAAATCAAACTGACGAAAATCGAAATTTACAAATGAAACAGTAAAATAAAAAATGAATGAAAATGACTAAACAAGCAAAACAAAATGAAATACTTACAAAAAATTTAAATAACAAACTGACGAATACTAGCAAATAAACAAAATGAACTGTCAAAACTGGAAAATGTAAAATTGACAAATGAAACTTACAAATGAAAAACCTAAATAAAAATGAAACAAAAGCAATTGACAATCTGAATTCTACAAAATCAAAACTGACGAAAACTAGCAAAATTGACAAAAAACTTGAAATGAAAAACATAAACATTTAAAAAGACATTAATAACTGACAAATGTTATGACAAACTGACAATATTACAATATTAAACTGACGCAAACTAGCAAATTGACTAAATAAACTGCGAAAATGAAAACCTGAACTTGAAAATGACAAAAAAGCAAACACAAATAAAAATGTAATGACAAACTGACAATATACAATAACAAACTACAATAAAAAAATCAAATGAAACTGTCAAACGTGAAAATGAAATCTGACAAAATGACAAACTTAAATATGAAAATGACTAAACTAACAACTGACAAAATGCAATTGACAATCAATCTACAAAATCAAACTGACGAAAACTAGCAAATTGACAAAAGTAAACTGTAAATTGAAAAAAAATCTGAAAAAATGACAATCTTAGAAAATGAAAAATATTAACCTGACAAATGCAATTACAATCTGACATTCAACAACAAAATGACTAAAATGAAAATTGAAAATGAAACTTGACAATAAAAACTAAATTTGAAAACTGACATGAAGCAAACTGACAAATTATTAATTTGAACAAACTGACAATTTACAATATCAAACTGGAAAACTGAAATTAAAAATGAACTTCAAACTTGAAATGAAAACTGACAAAACAATACTTACAATATGAAAATCGACATTACACTAACAACTGACGAAAATGCAAATGACAAATCAGACATTCTAACCAAATCAACAACTTTAAAAACAATTGAAAATGAATGAAACTAACACGTGAAATGAAATCTGACAAAATGACAAATTACAAATAAATGCATCTAACTAAACAAACCTGACAAAATGCAAATTGACCATGACATTCTTAAAAAACTGACGAAAACTAGCAAATTGACTTAATGAAACTGTGAAAATGAAAAACTGACAATTAAACACTTAACAAGCAAACGACAAATGTTATTGACAAACTGAATCTCAATATTACAAATGAACGAAAACTAGCAAATTACAAAATAAACTGTCAAACTGTAAAAAATACTGACAAAATGACAAACTTACAAATAAATACTAAGAAACCAACTGACAAAAAAAATTGACAAAACTGACATTCTTACAATATCAAACTGACGAAAACTACAAAATTGACAAAATGAAAACGTGAAAATAAAAACCTTACAATAGAACATGACTACAACTAGAAACTGACAAATGTATGAAAATGAAATATAAAATTAAACTGACGAAAAACTAGCAAATTAACAAAGAAACTGACAAATTTAAATTGAAAACAGACAAAATTTACTTACAATGAAATGACTAAAACAGCAAACTGACAAAATGTTAATGTAAAAACTGACAATATTAAACTATCAAATGACAAACTAAAATGACAAATATAAATTAAACCGTGAAAATGAAAAACTGAAAATTACAAACTTACAATATGAAAATACTAAGACTTACAACCAAAAATGAATTGACAATATGACATTCTTACAAATCTACAAACAAAAAGTAAAATACAAAATGAAACTTCAAACTGATGAAAACAAAAACTGACAATGAAAATGACAAACTAAAGAAAACAAAATTACTTATACAATAATACTAACCAATCCACTACTGTAGACAAACACAAATTACAAAACAAACTGCAAAACTGAAATGACAAAATGACAAATTAAAATAAAATCGAAACTTAAACTATCAACTGAAAAATGCAATTGAATCTGACATATTACAATATCAAACTGACACTCAAAACTACAAAAAAATGAAATAAAAATGAAAAAACTGTTAATTAAAAATGACTACAACGCAAATACTAAAAAGAATGAATTTGACAAACTGACATTATTACAATATTAAACTGACGAAAACGAGCAAATTCACAAAATGAAACTTCAAACTGGGGAAATGAAAATCTGACAAAATGACAAATTACAATATGAAAATGACTAAACTACAACCTGACAACACTGACATATTACAAATACTGAAAAACCAAAGACAAAATCAAACTGAAAAAAGCAAATTACAAAATGAAACTGTGAAAAGAACAAATGAATTGAAAAGCATAAACAAAAACTGACAAAAGAAAATAAAAAAATTTACAATTCAAACTGACGAAAAAAGCAATGAACAAAATGAAACTGTCAAACTGTAAAATGAAAATCAAAAATGAAAATTACAATATGAAATTACTAGACTAACAACCTGACAAAAATGCAAATTGACAATGACTTCAAAATAAAACTGACGAAACTAAAAATTACAAATGAAACTGTGAAAAATAAAACTGACAACTTAAAAATCAACAACAAACGGACAAAAAGTTATGAAAAACAATATTACAATTCAAACTAAAACTAGAAATTTAAAAAATCAAACTTCAAACGTGAAAATGAAAAACTGACAAATGACAAATTCAATAGAAAATGACTAGCTAACACCTGAAAACTGCAATTACAAATCAAAATTCTTGAAAATCAAACTGACAATTAGCAAATTGACAAAATGAAACTGTGAAAATGAAAAACTGACAATTTGACAATATAAAAACAACAAAATACAAAATTACTGAAAAACTGAAATAAATACAAACTGACAAAACTCAAATTAACAAAATGAAATTCTAACTGAGAAAATGAAAATCTGACAAATGACATCTTCAATATGAAAATGACTAAACTAACAACCTGACAAAATGCAATTGAAAATTAAAATCTTACAATATCTAAAAGAAAAACAGCAAATTGACAAAATGAACTGAAAATGAAAAATTAGAATTTAAAATGACTAAAACAAGCAAATGACAAAATGTATTCTACAAAACAAATTACAATATGCAAAACTGACGAATACAGAAATAAACAAAATGAAACTGTCAAACTGTGAAAATGTAAATCTGCAATATTACAAATTACAATATAAAATGACTAAACTAACAACCTGACAAATGCAATTAAATCTGACACTTAAAAAACAAACTGACAAATAGAAATGACAAAAAAATTGAAATGAAAACTACAATTGAAAAAGACTTAATCAAGACTAAAAAATTTTAATTGACAAACGACAATATTACAATATTAAACTGAGCAAACTAACAAATGACAAAATGAACTTCAAATGAACCTACAACTGAAAATGACTAAACAGCAAACTGACAAAAATGTTAATGAAAACACAATATTACAATATCAAAACGAAACGAGCAAATTAACAAAATCAAATTCAAACTGTGAAAATGAAAAGAGCAAAATGAACAAATTACAACGGAAAATGAAAACTAACAACCTGGAAAATGCAATAACCACTGACACTACAAAATTCAACGACGAAAACTAGCACAATTGACAAAATGAAACTGTGAAAATGAAAACATACAATTTGAAAAAGACTAATAAAAACGACAAAATGATAATTGACAAACTGAAATGACAATATCAAACTGACAAAACTAGCAAATTAACAAAATTTAAACTGTAAACTGAAAACTACAAAATGACAAAATAAACTTGAAAAAATGACAACTAAAAAACTAAAAAATGACAAAACTTCTTACCAAACAAATGACGTTAATAGCAAATGACAAAGTAAACTTCAAACGTGAAATGAAAATCTGAAAAAATGACAAATTACAATATGAAAATGACTAAGACTAACAAACCTGAAAAATGCAATTGACAATACATTCTTACAATATCAAACTGACGAAACTAGAAATTGACAAAATGAAACTGTGAAATAAAAACTGACAATGAAAACGACAAAAGCAAACTCTATAAAATTTATGACAAAACTGACAATATTACAATATAAACTAAAATAGCAAATTAAAAAATCAAACTGTCAAACTGTGAAATGACAAACTAAAAATGACAAACTAACAATATGAAAATGACTTAAGCTAACAACCTGACAAAATGCAATTCAATCTGAACATTTTACAATATGCAAACTGACAAAAACTACAATACAAAATGAAACGGAAAATGAAAAACGACAATTGAAAAGACAAACAACAAACTGCAAAATTAAATGACAAAATGACAAATACCTATATCAAACTGTCGAAAACAAAATTACAAATAAACTGTCTACTAGAAATGAAAATTGACAAATTGAAACTTTCAATAGAAAATGACTAAAACTAAAACCGCAAATGCAATTGACAATCGACATTCTACATATCTAACTGACAAAACTAGCAATTAACAAAATGAAACAGTAAAAATGAAAATGAAAGAAATTAAATTTAAAATGACTAAAACAAGCAAACTGACAAAATGAAATTAAAAACTGAATATACAATATCAACTAAAAAACTACAAATAAACAAAATGAAACTGTCAAATGAAAAAATTAAATTGAAAATGACAAAACTACATATGAAAATGACTGTAAACAACAACCTGACAAATGCAATTGACAATCTACATTCATACAAAATCAAACAAAAAGCAAATTGAAAAATGAAACTGCGAAAATGAAAACTGAAATTGAAAAGACTAAAACAAGCAAACTGACAAAATGTTAATGACAAACTGACAATATTAAATATAAAACAACGAAACTAGCAAATGACAATAAAACGGGAAAATGAAAACCTGACAAATGAAATATTAAAAATGAACAAAGACTAAAATTGACAAAATGCAATTGACAATCAGACGTTCTAACCAAATAACTGACGAAATAACAAATTGAAAAAATCTGTCAAACTGTGAAAATGAAAATCTGACAAAATGACAAACTTACAATATAAAAAATTAAACTACATCTGAAACAAAATGCAATTGACAATCTGACATTCTTACAAAATAATGACGAAACTAGCAAATTGACAAAATGAAACTGTGAAACGGAAAATGAAAAATACAATTTGACAAAACTTAATCAAGCAAACTGAAAAACTTAATTGACAAACTGACAATATAACAATATCAAACTACGAAAACTACAAAAATAACAAATTGAAATGAACTGTGAAAATGAAAATCTGACAAATGAAAAAACTTAACAAAAATGACAAATGTTTAAAACTTGACAAAACATTACCAAACAACCGAAAACTAGCAAATTAAAAAAATTTGAACTGTAAAACTGTAAAATGAAAATCTGACAAAATGACAAACTTACAATATGAAAATGACTAAGACTAACAACCTGCCAAAAGCAATTTGACAATCAGCCATTCTTACCAAATCAAACTGACGAAAACTAGCAAATTGACAAAACGAAACTGTGAAAATGAAAAACTGACAATTTGAAAAAGACTAAAACAAGCAAACGGGACAAATTGTTATTGACAAACTGATCATATAACAATATCAAACTGACGAAAACTAGCAAATTAACAAAATGAAACTGTCAAACGGTGGAAATGAATATCTGTCAAAATGACAAACTTACAATATGAAAATGACTAAGACTTACAACCCTTAAAAATGCAATTGACAAACTGACAATATTACAATATCAAACTGACGAAAACTAGCAAATTAACAAAATGAAACTGTCAAACTGTAAAAATGAAAATCTGACAAAATGACAAACTTACAATATGAAAATGACTAAAACTAACAACCTGACAAAATGCAATTGACAATCTGACATTCTTACAATATCAAACTGACGAAAACTAGCAAAATAACAAAATGAAACTGTCAAACTGTGAATATGAAAAAACTGAAAAATTACAAAGTTACAATATGAAAATGACTAAGACTTACAACCCTGACAAAATGCAATTGACAATCTGACATTCTAACAAATCAAACTGACGAAAACTAGCAAATTAACAAAATCAAACTGTCAAACTGTGAAAATGAAAAAACTGTCAAACTGTGAAAATAAAAATCTGACAATATGACAAACTTACAAATATGAAAATGACTAAAGCTTACAACCTGACAAAATGCAATTGACAATCTGACATTCTTACAAAATGAAACTGACGAAAACTAGCAAATTGACAAAATAAAACTGTGTAAATGAAAAAACCGACAATGAAAAATGAAATGAAAAAGACAAGCAAACTGCAAAATGTTATTGACAAACTGACAAATTTACAATATCAAACTGACGAATACTAGCAAATTAACGAAAATGAAACTGTCAAACTGGGAAAATGTAAATCTGACAAAATGACAAACTTACATATGAAAATGACTAAACTAACAAACAGACAAAATGTTAATGACAAACTGACAATATTACAATATCAAACTAACGAAAACTAGCAAATTAACAAAATCAAAACTGTCAAACTGTGAAAATGAAAAACTGACAAAATGACAAACTTACAATATGAAAATGACTAAAACTAACAACCTGCAAAATGCAATTGACAATCTGACGAAAACTAGCAAATTGGCACACTGTGAAAATGAAAAACTTTTAATTTGAAATGACTAAAACAAGCAAACTGACTAAATGTTACTGACAAAATGACAATATACCTATACGCGTTTCCAAGCAAAGATAGATGGCAGCACTAAAACGCAAGATGTCGGACCGATCGGTGATAGAGGCGAGCTGCTTACGGCGGGCGCTGTATATTCAGTTAGGTTCAACTTGATTTTTGTTACATTTCTGATCATTTGCGAAAACATTGTTGATTATGTCATATCGTCCGCGTATTTTATTAGTTAAATTCGTAAGTTTTGGGGATCGGCTTTATAAAAAACGGGAATTTAATGGCATTTTAAATTACAACAAATAATTGAGATTATTTGATGATATTAGCTCGAAAAGAACAAACCACACTGTTAAACTATTAAATACAGAAACAAGAGTGTACTAAATAATGTTTAATGATGAAGATCGATGATATTTTGCCAAGAAAATGTTGCCCACCAATACTAATAATTTCAATAATTTACTTGATATCTAAAAATCAAAAGGGATTCTAGCAAATTATAGCCCTACACTTGTTTTGCAAGTTTTCTACATCGTTTTACTATGTAAACGCAATCGGAGTAGGCCTATATATATTTTTCTACTATACACTTTTAGGACTACTGTTTTTTTTTAAAATATACATTTTATTAAAAGTAGGCCTATTGAATAGCTGATGGCCTATTTGTTTTATTGTTTTGTATGTCAATAATGGCATGACGCGTTATTCTGCAGACAGCTTTAAAATCTTGTAGGTCATATCATTATACTTATTCTATTGTTATAATATAAATCGTATTTATTATGATATTATGTATAATATTATGTAATAAATGAACAATGACGGTAAACGGTGTATGTAGGCCTACATTAATTATATTAGGTAGAAAAAGAGTTGGGGCATGTGCATAAGCCCTAATACAATTGTTATTATTTTTGTTATTGTTTTGTTATTATTATTATGACTTTATTTATATTAAATTATCATAATAAAACTAAATAAGTATATCTCAATTAAAAGTGCCATGAGAAGCGAGCGATACTGTATGTGTGTGTTTACTATGAGTTGTGAACATTCTTGACGGTTTGAATTTGATTTAGTATTTATCGTACCCTGTTAGCCTATATTTAGTATATAGCCTATAAATACCAATGATTTATTACGATATTACAATTAGAGAATTGTAATATGGATACAAATGCCATCCTCGGTGTCTCATGGGTGCATAGGGCGCAGGTCTGTATATAGTAATAATATTCTGGTGGACATGATCTCGAATCCCGCATATTAAAGAGCGATTTTATCATTTTGGTGCACCCCCATGCTTTTGATTATCATCAATTAACAACATTTTGGGAAAGCAACGACAATGTACCTGTGATTGTACATATTTATAAGTGACAAACACGGAATGACATGTATTCTTCAGGTAAGCGCATAGCGCGCTCCTCCGACTATCACTGATCGGACAGTTGCATTTTTCGCCACCAGGTAGCAACCCCTTTGCTTGGAAACGCGTATATCAAACTGACGAAAACTAGCAAATTAACAAAATGAAACTGTCAAACTGAGAAAATGAAAATCTGACAAAATGACAAACTTTCAATATGAAAATGACTAAAACTAACAACCTGACAAAATGCAATTGACAATCTGACATTCTTACAAAATCAAACTGACGAAAACTAGCAAATTGACAAAATGAAACTGTGAAAATGAAAAACTGACAATTTGAAAATGACTAAAACAAGCAAACTGACAAAATGTTATTGACAAACTGACAATATTACAATATCAAACTGACGAAAACTAGCAAATTGACAAAATGAAACTGTCAAACTGTGAAAATGAAAATCTGACAAAATGACAAACTAACAATATGAAAATGACTAAGACTAACAACCTGACAAAATGTTATTGACAAACGATCATATAACAATATCAAACTGACGAAACTCAATAGCAAATGAAAACTGACAAACTGTAAATGAAAAATAACAAAATCTAACTTCAATATAAAACTGAAACAAGCAACTGACAAACCTGTAGACAAATGCATTTACAAAAACTACAAAACTAGCAAATTACAAAATGAAACTGTAAACTGAAAAAATTTAAAAAGACTAAATAAAAACTGACAAATGTATGACAAACTAAAAATTACAATATCAATGACAACTGCAAATTGACAAATAAACTGAAAAAAAACAAACTTGACAATACTAAAACAGCAACTGAAAATGTTATGACAACTGAAATATACAATACAAACAAACGACAAAAAGTTAGCAAACTGACAAATAAATGTAAACTGATCAAAAAGACAAATTACAAAATGAAATTACAACTGGAAAATGAAATCTGACAAAAGGACAAACTACAAATCAAATGACTAAACTAAAACTGACAAAAATGCAATTGACAAATGAATCTGACAAAAATGACAAAAACTAGCAAATGACAAAAAAAACTGTATTGACAAAACTGACATTAAAACCTAACAAACAAACTGACAAAATAAAAACACAAATTAAAATCAAAGACAAAACTGAAAAGTAAAATGAAACTGCAAAATGACAAACTACAATTGAAAAAATGACAAACTTAAAAATTGAAATGAATTAAAATGACAACTTACAATAAACTGAAAAACAAGCAAATGACAAAATGACAAAACTGACAAATTGAAAATGAAACTTGAAAAACAAAAATGACAATGAAAAGATAAAACAAGCAAATTACAATACAATATGAAAACTAAATATACAATATAAACTAAACTGAAAAAAAAATTGAAAATGACAAACTTAAAATGAAAAACTGACAAAAACAACTGACAAAATGAAATTGAAAATGAACAACTAACAAATGCAAGAAATAGAATCTGACAAAAATAAACTGACAAAAATACAAATAAAAAAAACTGAAAAGAAAAACAAATGAAAAAACTTAAACTGACAAATTACAAAATAAACTGAAAAAGACAAATACAAATAAACTGACGAAATAGCAAATAACAAAAAAAACTCAAAGAGAAATGAAAACTGACAATGACAAACTGCAATTGAAAATGACTAAAAACAACTGACAAAACTCAAATTGCAAATAACTTGAAATAAAAATACAATTGACAAAAACTAAAGCAAATTACAAAAAACTGAAAAAAAAATTAATTGAAAATGACAAAACAAGCAAATGACAAAATGAATTGCAATAATAAAATATCAAACTGACAAAACTAGCAATAAAAAAATGAAACGTCAAAACTGTAAAACGAAATCTGACAAAATCAAAATACAATTGACATGACAAAACTAACACACAAAAAATTGAAATAAACATTCACAAAATGAAAAAAAATGAAATTGACAAAAAGAAACTGAAAATGACATACAACTGAAAAGATTAACAATCAAACATGACAAATTATGCAAATACAAATACAATGAAACGTGCAAACTGAAAATGAAAATGAAAATGACAAACTACAATTGAAAAAGATTAAATAACAACTGACAAAATAATGACAATTACAATTTAACAAGCAAACTGAGAAAAGAAAATGAAATGAAAATGAAACTGAAATAAAAATTTAAAAGACAAACTTACAATATTAAATGAAAACTAAAAATTTGACAAAATAATTGACAAAATCAAACACTGAAAATAAAAACTCAAACAGCAAACTGACAAAATGAACTAAAACTAACAATGACAAATGCAAATGACAAATTGCAATTGAAAATACAAGACGAAAACTCAATAAAGAATAAACTCAACTTTACAAAATTAAAGAAACAACTTACAAATGACAAATAACTACAAACTGACAAAATGAAATGAAAAAGACAAATTCAATATGAAAATGACTAACTAACAAACTGACAAAATGAATTGAAATTGAAATATCTTACATAAAACTGACAAACTAGCAAATTGACAAAAATGAAACGTGAAAAATGAAATTGACAATTGAAACTTACAATAAATAACAAAACTGAAAAAAGTTTGACAATAAACTAAATAAATCTGACTAAAATCAAATTACAAAATAAAATGCAAATTGAAAATGACAAAACTGACAAAATGACAAACTACAATTTAAAATGACTAAAAACACACAAAATGAATTGACAATCGAAATCACAAATAAAACTGACAAAATAGCAAATTAAAAATGAAACTGGAGAAAATTCAATACAAACTAAAATAAAAAACTAACAAGAAAACTGAAACGTAAACTGACAACAAATGACAATAAACTAACAAAGAAAAACTAGCAAAAAAAAAATGACAATTGCATTCTACAAAATAAATCTGACAAAATGCAAATTTAAAAATAAACTGAAAATAAACAACTTAAAAAGATGAACAACAACTTACAATATCTAACTGACAAAACTACAATTACAAATGAAAACTAGCAAAATGAAAAAAAAATAAGAATTTTGAAAATGACAAAAACTACAAATTGACAAAATGTAATTGAAAACTGACAATAAAACTAACAAACTGAAAAATGAAATACAAATGACATTTTCAAAAACTGGAAAAACTAGAAATTACAAAAACAAATAAATATAAAATTTTAAAACTAACAAACTGACAAAATGTAATTGACAACTGAAATATACAATCAAACTGACGAAACTAGCAAATTACAAAATGAAACTGTGAAAAGAAAATACAATTGACAAAAAATGACAAACTGACAAAATGATTGACAAACTACAACTACAAATTAACCCAAAATATAAAGCAAACTGAAACTCAAAAAATCAAAAGGAAAACTAAAAGATTAAAAAGAAACTGACAATAATAATGAAAAACTCAATCACAAATGAAAAATGATTAAAAAAGCAAATTAACAAATAACTTGCAAACTAGAAAATGAAAATTGCAAAATGAAAACTACAATTGAAAATGACTAAAACAACAACTGACAAAATGTTAATTGACAACTGACTTTACAAATCAACTAACGAAAACTAGCAAATTAAAAAAATGAACTGTCAAGCTGTGAAAATGAAAATCTGACAAAATGACAAAACTTACAATATGAAAATGATAAACTAACAACTGACAAAATACAATTGACAATCGACTTCTTACAAAATCAAAACTGACGAAACTAGCAAATTGACAAATTAAACTGTGAAAATGAAAAACTACAATTTGAAAAGACTACAAAAGCAAATGACAAATGTTATTGACAAACTGACATATTACAATATTAAACTGACGAAAAGCAAATTACAAAATAAAACTGTAAATTTGAAATGAAAACTGACAAATTGACAAATACAATAAAAAGCAAACGACAAAAAATTGACAAATCAATTAAATAATTCTTACAAACAAATGACAAAAAAACAAAATGAAAAATGAAACTGTGAAATGAAAATGAAAAATTTGAAAATTAAAAAAGAAACTGACAAAATATGACAAATGACAATTACAATATGAAACTGACGAAAATCAAACTGAAAAAACAATTGAAATAAACTGTAAAAAAAAAACGACAAAAAAAGACAAATAACAAATGAAAAACTGATTGAAAACTACAAAATACAATGACAAATGACACTCAAATGAAAAATTCAAACCAAACTGAAAAATGAAATTGAAAAATACAAAACTGACAAATGAAAACCTAAAACTGACAAATGACAAATTATTGAAACTACAAAAACTGCAAAACAAAATTGACAAATTAACAAAATAAAATAAATTTGAAAAGAAAAACTGAAAATAAAAACTTACAATATGAAAATACTAAACACAAACAAAATGAATTAACAAATCAACTTTTAAAAAAACTGAAAATAAAAATTAATTAAAATTGACAAATAAACTGACAAAATGAAAATGACAATTGAAAATACAAGAACAAATGACAAAATTAGACAAATGACAATATAAATTAAACTGACAAAACTGCAAATGAAAAAGAAAATGCAACAAATTAAAAAATTCTGACAAAATGACAAACTTTATCAAAATGACAAAACTAAAACACAAAATGCAATACAATGGAATTTAACAATCTAAATGCAAATAAAAAATGACAAACTAAACATGAAAATGAAAAAATTACAATTGACATTCTTACAAAATCAAAATGAAAAACTAGAAATTGACAAAAGAAACGTGAAAATGAAAAACATAAAATTTTTGAAAAAAGACTTGATCAAGCAAAGACAAAATGAAATTTGAAAAACTGCAATTTTCAATATCAAAGGACGAAAACTAGCAAATTAAAAAAAAATGAAACGTCAACTGTAAAATGAAAATCTGACAAAAGAAATATTACAATATGAAAAGACAACACTAACAACCTGAAAAAAATGCAATTGAAAAATCAGCATTCTTACCAATAAACGACGTTAACTAGCAAATTGACAAAAGAAACTCCCCAAACTGTTGAAAATGAAAATTGACAAAATGACAAACTTAAAATATGAAAATGACAAACACTAACAACCTGACAAAATGACCTTGACCCTCTGACATTCTTACAAATAAAACTGACGAAAATAGCAAATTTGAAAAAAATAAAACTGTAAAAAAAAATGAAAATTTTGAAAACGATTTTAAAACAAGCAAATGTTAAAATTTATTGCAAATGACAATATTACAATATCAAAAAAAAACAGCAAATTAACAAAATCAAACTGTAAACTGTGAAAATGACAAACTGACAAAATGACAAACTAAAATATGAAAATGACTAAAAGCTAACAACCTGAAAAAAAGAATTGAAACTGACATTTTCAAAAACAAACTGACAAAAACTAGCAATTGACAAAAAAAAACGGGGAAAAATGAAAAACTGACAATTTAAAAAGATTTAAAGCAACAAACTGAAAAAAATGTTACTGACAAAATGACAATTACCTATACAAACTTCGAAAAACTAGAAATTAACAAAAAAAAAATTCTTACTGAGAAAATGAAAATCTGACAAATTGACAAACTTTCAATATGAAAACGACAAAAAATAAAACCTGACAAAATGCAATGACAAACTGACAATATTACAATATCAAACTGACAAAATACTAGCAAAAAACAAAATGAAACTGTTAAACTGTGAAAATGAAAATTTGACAAATGACAAACTTACAATATGAAAAAGACTTAAACTAAAAAACCTGAAAAAATAAATTTGCAATCTGCATTCATACAAAATCAAATACGAAAACAGAAAATTTGGACAAAAGGGAAAACTGTGAAATGAAAAAAAACAATTTGAAAAAAAATTAATCAAGCAAATGACAAAATTTTATTGAAAACGACAAATTACAATAAAAAAACTGACGCAAAGTAGAAAATTTGACAAAATAAAAAACTGCGAAAATGAAAACCTGACAACTTGAAAATGACTAAAAAAAGCAAACGACAAAAGTTAATGACAAATGACAAATTACAATATAAAAACTAACGAAAACTAGCAAATTAACAAAATAAAACTGTAAAAACGGGAAAATGAAAACTGAAAAAATGACAAACTACAATATAAAAATGACTAAGACTAAAATTTGACAAAAGAAATTTGACAATCAGACGTTCTTACCAAATAAAAAACTGACGAAAAATAGCAAATGAAAAAATGTAACTGTAAAACTGTGAAAATGAAAATCTGACAAAAGACAAAAACTTAAAATTTGAAAATGAATAAAACTATCATCCTGACAAAATACAATTGACAATCTGACTTTACAATATCAAACTGACGAGAACTAGCAAATTGACAAAATGAAGCTTTGAAAATGAAAAAATTACAATTAAAAAATGACTAAAACAAGCAAAGAAAAATGTTATTGACAAAGAAATATAACAATATAAAACTGACAAAACAGAAAATTTAAAAAAAATAAAAAACTGAAAAAACTGTAAAAATGAAAAACAGAAAAAATTATTACTTACAATATGTAAATGACTAAAACAAGCAAACTGAAAAAAAATTTTATGACAAACTGACATTCTTACAAAATAAAATGACGAAACCTAGCAAATTGAAAAAATGAAACTGTCAAACTGTGAAAATGAAAAACTAAAAAATTACAAATTACAATATAAAAAGAAAGGGATTACAACCCTGACAAAATGAAATTTGAAAATATGACATTCTTACAAAATGTAACTGACAAAAACTAGCAAAATTAAAAAATGAAACTGAAAAACTGTAAAAATGAAAAACTGACAAAATGAAAAAAACTACAATATAAAAAATGACTAAAACTAACAACCTGACAAAATGCAATTGACAATCGACATTCTAACAATATTAAACGACGAAAACAAAAAAAAGCAAATTGACAAAATGAAACGGGAAAAAGAAAAAGCTTAAATTTTGAAAATGACTAAAAAGGAAAAACTGACAAAAGTTATGACAAACTGACAAAAAAACAATATCAAACGACGAAAACTGAAATTTGACAAAATGAAACTGTCAAACGTGAAAATAAAAATCTGACAAAATGACAATTTACAATTGAAAATGACAAAGAGTAAAACCCTGACAAAATGAAATTTGAAAACAGACATTCTTCCCAAATAAATGACAAAAACGAAAATTGACAAAAGTAACTGTCAAACTGTGAAAATGAAAATCTAAAAAATGAAAATTTACAATATAAAAAGAATAAAACTTAAAACCCTGACAAAATGCAATTGAAATCTGACATTCTTACAAAATCAAACTGAGAAACTAGAAAAAATGACAAAATCAAACTGTGAAAATGAAAAACATACAATTTAAAAAAAGATTAATCAAGAAAACGACGAAAGTTATTGACAAACTGACAATATTACAATATCAAACAAACGTAAACTAGCAAATTAACAAAATCAAACTGTCAAACTGTGAAAATGATAAAACTGTGAAAATGACAAACTTACAATATGAAAATGACTAAAACTAACAAACTGACAAAATGTTATTGAAAACTGACAATATTACAATATCAAACTAAACCTAGCAAATTAACAAAATCAAACTGTCAAACTGTGAAAATGAAAACTGACAAAATGACAAACTTACAATATGAAAATGACTAAAGCTAACAACCTGACAAAATGCAATTGACAATCTGACATTCTTACAAAATAAAACTGACGAAAACTAGCAAAATTAACAAAATGAAACTGTCTAACTGAGAAAATGAAATCTGACAAAAATGACAAACTTTCAATATAAAAAATGACAAAACTAACAACCTGACAAAATGCAATTGACAATCTGACATTCTTACAATATCTAACTGACAAAAACTAGCAAATGACAAAATGAACAGTGAAAATGAAAAAATTAGAATTTGAAAATGACTAAAACAAGCAACTGACAAAATGTAATTGACAAACTGACAATATTACAATATCAAACTGCGAATATAGCAAATAAACAAAATGAAACTGTCAAACTGTGAAAATATAAATCTGACAAAATTACAAAATTACAATATGAAAATGACTAAAACTAACAACCTGAAAAAATGAAATTTGACAATCTGACATTCTTACAAAATCAAACTGACGAAAACTAGCAAATTGACAAAAGGAAACTTTTGAAAATGAAAAACATAAAATTTTTGAAAATGACTTAAACAAGCAAACTGACAAAATGTTAATGACAAACTGACAATATTACAATATCAAATAACAAAATTCAAACTGTCAAACTGTGAAAATGAAAAACTGACAAAATGACAAACTTACAATATGAAAATGAATAAAACTAACAACCGACAAATGAAATTTGCCCAATCTGCCATTCTTATCAATATCAAACTGACGAAAACTAGCAAATTGACAAAATGAAACTGTGAAAAAAAAAAACTGACAAGTGGAAAACGACTAAAACAAGCAAACTGTTAAAATGTTATTGACAAACTGACAATATTTCAATATCAAACAAAAAATAGCAAATTAACAAAATCAAACTGTCAAACTGTGAAAATGACAACTGACAAAATGACAAACTTACAATAGGAAAATGAATTAAGCTAACAACCTGACAAAATGCAATTGACAATCTGACATTTTACAAAATCAAACTAAACAAAAACTAGCAAATTGACCAAAATGAAACTGGGAAAATGAAAAACTGACAATTTGAAAAGGACTAAAGCAAGCTAACTGACAAAATGTTACTGACAAAATGACAATAACCTATATCAAACTGTCGAAAACTAGCAAATTAACAAAATGAAACTGTCTTAAACTGAGAAAATGAAAATCTGACAAATTGACAAACTTTCAATATGAAAACGACTAAACTAACAACCTGAAAAAAAGCAATTGACAATCTGACATTCTTACAATATCAAATTGACAAAATCTAGCAATTTACAAATTTTGAAACAGTGAAAATAAAAAAAATTAAAATTTGAAAATGACTAAAAAAGCAAACTGACAAATGTAATTGACAAATGACAATATTACAATATCAAACTGACGAATACTAGCAAATAAACAAAATGAAACTGTCAAACTGTGAAATGTAAATCTGACAAAATGACAAACTTACAATATGAAAATGCCCCTTTAAACTAACAACCTGACAAAATGCAATTGAAAATCTGACATTCATACAAAATCAAACTGACGAAAACTAGCAAATGTCACAAGGAAACTGTGAAAATGAAAAACATACAACTTGAAAATGACTAAAACAAGCAAAATGACAATATGTTAATGACAAAACTGACAATATTACAATATAAAAACTAACGAAAACTAGAAAATTAACAAAATGAAACTGTCAAAACTGTGAAAATGAAAATCTGACAAAATTACAAACTTACATTATGAAAATGACTAAGACTAACAACTTGAAAAAATGCAATTGACAATCAGACGTTCTTACCAAATCAAACTGACGAAAACTAGCAAATTGACAAAATGAAAACTGTCAAAACTGTGAAAATGAAAATCTGACAAAATGACAAAAATACAATATGAAAATGAATAAAACTATCATCCTGACAAAATCAATGACAATCTGACATTCTTACAATATCAAACTGACGCAAACTAGAAAATTTGACAAAATTAAAACTGTGAAATTGAAAAACTTTCAATTTGAAACATGACTACAACAAGCAAACTGACAAAATGTTATTGACAAACTGACATTATTACAAATTAAACTGACAAAAAACGAGCAAATTAACAAAATAAAAACTGTCAAACTGTGGAAATGAAAATCCGAAAAAATGAAAACTTACAATATGAAAATGACTAAGACTTACAACCCTGACAAAATGCAATTGACAATATGACATTCTTCCCAAATAAAAACTGACAAAAACTAGCAAATTTGACAAAATAAAATGTGAAAATGAAAAACTGACAATTTGAAAAAGACTAAAACAAGCAACCTGACAAAATATTATTGACAAACTAACAATATTACAATATCAAACTGACGAAAAACTGCAAATGAACAAAATTAAACTGTCAAACTGTAAAAATGAAATCTGAAAAAATGACAAACTTACAATATGAAAATGACTAAGATAACAACCTGACAAAATGCAATTGACAATCTGACATTCTTACAATATCAAACTGACGAAAACTAGCAAATTGACAAAATGAAACTGTGAAAATAAAAAACTGACAACTGAAAACGATTTAAAACAAAGCAAACTGAAAAAAATGTTTTTGAAAACTGACAATATTACAATATCTAACGAAAACTAGCAAAAAAC
Source organism: Sweltsa coloradensis (assembly GCA_024449915.1). Taxonomy (NCBI): domain Eukaryota; kingdom Metazoa; phylum Arthropoda; class Insecta; order Plecoptera; family Chloroperlidae; genus Sweltsa; species Sweltsa coloradensis. The sequence continues at coordinate 27,073 of JAMZAV010002410.1, read as the reverse complement.
AAAATCAAACTGTCAAACTGTGAAAATGAAAAACTGACAAAATGACAAACTTACAATATGAAAATGACTAAAACTAACAACCTGACAAAATGCAATTGGGACAATCTGACATTCTACAATATCTAACTGTCAAAACTAGCAAATGAAAAAAGGGAAACTGTGAAAATAAAAAAAATTAGAATTTGAAAATGACTAAAAGAAGCAAACTGACAAGAATGTTATTGACAAACTGACAATATTACAATATCAACTGACGGAATACTAGCAAATATAATAAAATGAAACTGTCAAACTGTGAAAATGTAAATCTGACAAAATGACTAAAGTTACACTATGAACATGACTTAAACTAACAACCTGACAAATGCAATTGACAATCTGACATTCATACAAAAATCAAAACTAAACGAAAACTAGCAAATGGACAAAATGAAACTGCGAAAATGAAAACCTGACAACTTGAAAATGACTAAAACAAGCAAACTGACAAAATGTTAATGAAAAAACTGACAAATTACAATATCAAACTAACGAAAACTAGCAAATTGACAAAATGTAACTGTCAAACTGTGAAAATGAAAATCTGACAAAATGACAAAACTTACAATAGGGAAAATGAATAAAACTATCATCCTGACAAAATACAATTGACAATCTGACATTTACAAAATCAAACTGACGTAAACTAGCAAATTGACAAAATGAACTGTGAAATGAAAAACATACATTTGAAAAAGACTTAATCAAGCAAACTGACAAAATGTTATTGACAAACTGACATTTTTACAATATTAAACTGACGAAAACGAGAAAATTTAAAACAAAATGAAACTGTCAAACTGTGGAAATGAAAACCGACAAAATGACAAATTTAACAATATAAAAATGACTAAGACTTACAACCCTGACAAAATCCCAATTGACAATATGACATTCTTACCAAATCAAACTGACAAATCCTAGCAAATTGAAAAAAATAAAACTGTGAAAATGAAAAAATGACAATTTGAAAAAGACTAAAACAAGCAAACTGACAAAATGTTATTGACAAACTAACAAATTACAATATCAAACTGACGAAAATAGCAAATGAACAAAATTAAAACTGTCAAACTTTTAAAAAATGAAAATCTGAAAAAAAAAATGAAAAACTTTCAATATTGAAAATGACTAAGACTAACAACCTGACAAAATGCAATTGACATTCTGACATTCTTACAATACCCAACTGACGAAAACTAGCAAATTGACAAAATGAAACTGTGAAAATAAAAAACTGACAACTTGAAAAGGACAAAAAACAAGCAAACTGGACAAAATGTTATTAAAAAACTGACAATATTACAATTTTAAAAACAAAAACTAGCAAATATTAACAAAATCAAACTGTCAAACTGTGAAAATGAAAATCTGACAAAATGAAAAACTTTCAATATGAAAATGCCCTAAAACTAACAACCTGACAAAATGCAATTGACAATCTGACATTCTTAAAATATCTAACCGTAAAAAACTAGCAAATTGACAAAATGAAAACAGTGAAAATGAAAAAATTAAAATTTTGAAAATGACTAAAACAAGCAAACTGACAAAAGATTTGACAAACTGACAAATATTACAATATCAAACTGACGAATAACTAGCAAATAAACAAAATAAAAACTGTCAAACTGTGAAAATGTAAATCTGACAATATTACAAAATTACAATATGAAAATGACTAAAACTAAAACCTGAAAAAAGCAAATTGACAATCTGACATTCTTACAAAATCAAACTGACGAAAACTAGCAAATTGACAAAAGGGAAAAACTGGGGAAAATGAAAAACATCAACTTGAAAATGACTTAAACAAGCAAATGACAAAATGTAAATGCCCAAACTGACAATATTACAATATAAAATTTAACAAAATCAAACTGTAAAAACTGTGAAAATGAAAAATGACAAAATGACAAACTTACAATATGAAAATGACTAAAACTAACAACCTGACAAAATGCAATTGGCAATCTGATATTCTTACAATATCAAACTGACGAAAACTAGCAAATTGACAACTTGAAAACGACTAAAACAAGCAAGCACGGAAAGTCACCTGGTGCTGATAAAATTCCCGTTGAAGTTATTAAACACTGCCGAATACCTTTAAGCTATCCACTTGCACATCTCTTCAATTCTGCACTGACTACTGGCATTTTTCCTTCAAGGTGGAAGCAAGCTATTGTAACACCGGTTCTCAAAAAAGGAAGTCGCTTTAAGGTGTCAAATTACAGGCCGATATCCCTTCTACCGATCTTTTCTAAAGTCTTTGAAATAATTCTACACAGAAACATTTACAACCATGTGTTAATGGCAATTGCTCCGGAGCAGCATGGCTTTGTGCGCAAACGTTCTACAGTAACAAATCTTGCAATATTTTCTCAAGATATCGCTGATTGCATGAACAAAAAGGTGCAAGTTGATGCAGTCTACACTGATTTTAGTAAAGCTTTTGACACTGTAGACCATCGGCTTCTTGCGCATAAACTAGAAAGCTTTGGTATATGTGGAAAGATAATAGAACTTCTACGAGACTATCTTACTGGTAGAACACAATCGGTTGGTATTGATGCAAGTTCATCTTCATTCATTACAGTCACGTCTGGAGTACCACAGGGGTCGATTCTTGGACCTCTTCTATTTACTCTCTTTGTAAATGACCTTCCATCGCAAATTAAGAGTGCAAAATGTCTGTTGTATGCAGATGATCTGAAACTATACCTTCCTGTCACGGATCAAATGGACTACTTCAGACTTCAACTTGATCTTGATCGCTGTCAGAATGGTGTCGGACATGGTTATTGAATCTTAATGTGTCAAAGTGCTTCACTATATCTTTTACAAACAAGAAGAAACAGCTACATTTTAACTACTGTGTAAATAGTTCAGTTCTTCAGCGTGTTACTGAAATAAGAGATCTTGGAATAGTTTTGCGTCAAATTTGTCGTTTAATCAGCATGTTTCAAAAATAGTTCCTAAAGCGCATAAAATGTTAGGATTTATAAATCGGAACTGTGTTGACACATTCAGTGAACGAACATTACGCCGCCTTTACATAACTCTAGTGAGGCCTCAAGTTGAATATGCAACTCAAATTTGGAATCCAAACCATGTCACAAAAATTGCTGTTATAGAGAGAGTGCAACAACGATATTTCAAACACTTGTGCTTCAAGGCTAATAAGGAATACCATAGAGTAAATTATCTAGGTATGTGTTCTGACAACAATCTAAGTACCCTTGAAAGCCGGAGGAAATTTATGGACATTGTTCTGCTCTTCAAAGTTGCTAATAACCTGCTTGACACGCCTCTAATTGAGTCATTAAACTACCATGTGCCACCAAGGAACACTCGAATTCATAAACTGTTTCATCTTCCCTCCAGCCGCATTGATGTGCACAAGTATTCGTGTTTAATAAGGTTGCAGGCTACGTACAACAATCTTTTTATCATTAAATGGGTCTAATTTAGATTTGCACAATAGTAACATCCATCACTTTCGAAAACAACTAAAAGAAATATTATAATCAACTTCACTAATGTCTATAGTCGCTCGTGCTTTCACATACAATTCATATTTCCACTTAACACACTGACACAATCATTCACTCAATCATACATACAACGCAATACGCATACATACATACATTCATTCATCATCTCACACACACATACATTCATGTTTATATAATTTTTATAGTCATTTTTATGTAACTAATTTTAAATTGTATTGTTGCGTTATATTTGTATTGTCATAGTTTGGTAAATTACACTTGTGGGACATTTTGTCCTGTTGTAATGTGGCCACAAATAAAATAAAATAAAATAAAATAAAATAAAACTGTTAAAATGTTATTGACAAACTGACAATATTTCAATATCAAACTAAAACTAGCAAATTAACAAAATGAAACTGTCAAACTGTGAAACTGATAAACTGACAAACTGACAAAATGTTATTGACAAACTGATAATATGAAAACGACTAAAACTAACAACCTGACAAAATGCAATTGACAATCTGACATTCTTACAATATCAAACTGACGAATACTAGCAAATTAACAAAATGAAACTGTCAAAACTGTGAAAATGTAAATCTGACAAAATGACAAACTTACTAATATGAAAATGACTTCAACTAACCAACTGTTAAAATGTTATTGACAAGCTGACAATATTTCAATTTCAAACTAAAACTTGCAAATTGACAAAATAAAACTCAAACTGTGAAAATGACAAACTGACAAAATGACAAACTTACAATATGAAAATGACTTAAGCTTACAACCTCACAAAATGCAATGACAATCTGACATTCTTACAAAATCAATCTGACAAAAACTAGCAAATGGGCAAAATGAAACTGGGAAAATGAAAAATGGACAATTTGAAAAAGACTAAAGCAAGCAAACTGACAAAATGTTACTGACAAAATGACAATATACCTATATCAAACTAACGAAAACTAGCAAATGAACAAAATTAAACTGTCAAACTGTAAAAATGGAAAATCTGATAAAATGACAAACTTACAATATGAAAATGACTTAAACTAACAACCTGACAAAATGCAATTGACAATCTGACATTCTTACAAAATCAAACTGACGAACACTAGCAAATTGACCAATGAAACTGTGAAAATGAAAAACTGACATTTTGATAATGACTAAACAAACTCAAACTGATAATATTACAATATCCAAAACTGCGAAAACTAGCAATTTAACAAAATGAAACTGTCAAACTGTGAAAATGGAAATCTGACAAATGACAAACTTACCAATATGAAAATGATAAAACTAACAACCTGACAAAATGCATTGACAAAACAGACATTCTTAAAAATACAAACTGACGAAAACTAGCAAATTGACAAATGAAACTTTCAAACTGTAAAATTAAAATCTGACAAATTACAATTACAATATGAAAATGACTGGGGGGAAACTAACAACCTGACAAAATGCAATGACAATCTGACATTGCTAACAAAATCAAACTGACGAAAACTAGCAAATTGGGGGGGGGGGCAAAAATGAAACTGTGAAAATGAAAATGACAATTTGAAATGACTAAACAAGCCAAACTAAAAAAGGTTTATTGCTGTAACTGACAATATACAAATATTAAACTCGAAAACCTAGCAAATTAACAAAATGAAACTGTCAAACAAGTGAAAATGAAAAACTAAAAAAATTACCACTTACCAATATGAAATGAACTAAAACCCTGACAAAAATGCAATGATATTTGACATTCTTTACAAAATCAACTGAGGAAAACTAGCAAATTGACAAAATGAAACTGTGAAATGAAAAACTTACATTTTGAATGACTAAAACAAGCAAACTGACAAAATGTTATTGACAAACTGACATATTACAATATCAAACTGACTAAACTAAGCAATTAACAAATGGAAACTGTAAACTGTGGAAAATGAAAATCTGACAAAATGACAAAACTTACAATATGAAAATGACTAAAACTAACAACCTTACAAATGCAATTGACATCTGACATTCTTACAAAATCAAACTGTCAAAACTAGCAAATTGACAAAATAAAAACTTGTGAAAATGAAAAACTGAACAATTTGAAAATGACCTAAAACAGCAAACTGACAAATGTTATTGCAAACTGTACAATATAACTATCAAACTGACGAAAATCTAGCAACTTAACAAAATGAAAACTTCCAAACTGTAAAATTGAAACACTGACAAATTACAAACTTACAATAAAAAAATGACTAAAAACTAATCAACCTGACAAATGCAATTGACAATCTGACATTTCCTACAAATCAAACTTACGAAAACTAGCAAATTGACAAAATGAAACTGGAAATGAAAAAACTTACAATTTTGAAAAATGACTATACAAGCAAACTGAAAAATGTTATAGATCAACCTGACAATATAACATTATCAAACTGACGAAAACAAGCAAAATTAAAAAATGAATCTGTCAAACTGTGGAAATGAAAATCTGACAAAATGATAACTTTACAATGTGAAAATGACTGAACTAACAACCTGACAAAATGCATTGGGGAACATCTGACATTCTACAAAATCAAACTGACAAAACTAGCAATTGACAAATGTAACTGCTGAACAGAAAAACTTACCATTTGAAAAGTGGGACTAAAACAGCAAACTGACAAAATGTTATTGACCAAATTGACAATATTAGCAATATCAACTGACGAAAACTAGCAAATTAACAAATGAATACTTTCAAACTGTGAAAATGAAAATCGACAAAACTTACATATGAAAATGACTAAGCTAACAACCTGACAAATGCAAGTGACAATCGGAAATTCTTACAAAATCAAACAGACGAAACTTGCAATTGACAAAATGAAACTGTGAAAGATGAAAACTGACATTGAAAATGACTAAAACAAGCAAACTGACGAAAATGTTATTGACAAACTGAAAATATTACAATATCAACTGAACGAAAACTAGCAATTAACAAAATGAAACTGTAAAACTGTGAAAATTAAAATCTGACAAAATGATAACTTTTACAATACGAAAAAATGACCTGTACTAACAACCTGACAAAATGCAATTGACATCTGACATTCTTTACAAAATCAAACAGACCTAAAAAGTTGCAAATTGACAAAATGAACCTGTGAAAATGAAAAACTGACAATTACAAAATGACTAAAACAAGCAAACTGCAACATGTTATTGACAAACTGACATATTCAATGACAAACATAGGCAAATTAACAAATGAAACTGTCAAACTTGTGAAAATGAAAAACTGACAAAATTACTAACTTACCAATACAACTAACAACCTGACCATGCAATTGTAATCTGACATTCGTTACAAAATCACAACTGACGAAACTAGCAAATTGACAAGATAAAACTGTGAAAATGCAAAACTTTACAATTGAAAATGACTAAAAACAAGACCAACTGACAAAAAAGGTTATTGGACAACTGACAATATTCAAACTTGACGAAACTAGCCAAATTCAATGAAACTGTCAAACTGTGAAATTAAAATCTGAACAAAATTACACACTTACAATATAAAATGAGTTTAAAACTAACAAACTGAAACAAAATGCAATTGACAATCTGACATTCTTCAAATCAACTGACGAAACTAGCAAATTGACAAAATGAAACTGTGAAATGACAAACTGACAATTGATAATGACTAAAACAACTGACAAACTGACACTATCCGATATCAAAACTGAGAAAACTAGCAAATTAACAAAATGAAACTGTAAAACTGTGAAAATGAATTCTGACAAATGACAAACTTACAATATGAATGACTAACTAACAACCTGACAAATGCCATTGACAATCTGACATTCTTACAATCAAACTGTCGAAAACTAGCAAATTGACAAATGAACTGTGAAAATGAAAAACTGACATTGAAATGACTATAAACTGTAAAAACTGGTTGTAAATGAAATCTGACAAATGATAACTTTACAATACGAAATGACTGTAACTAACAACCTGACAAAATGCAATTGAACAATCTGACATTCTTCAAAATCAAACAGCACTAAAACTAGCAATTGACAAAATGAAACTGTGACAAGGAAAAACTGACAATTAAAAATGACTAAACACGCAAAACTGACAAAATGTTATTGACAAACTGACAATAGTTACAATGACAACATAGCAAATTAACAAATGAAACTGTCCAAACTGTGAAAATGAAAAAACTGACAAAATTACTAACTTAGCAATACACTAACAACCTGACAAAATGCAATTGATCATCTGACATTCTTACAACCTCCACCTGACGAACCCTCGCAAATTGACAAAATGAAACTGTGAAAATGCACACCTTACATTTGAATGACTAAAACAAATCAAACTGACAAAAAGTTATTGACAAACTGGACAATATTCAACTGACGAAAACTAGCAAATTTAAGAAATGAAACTGTCAAACTGTAAATTAAAATCTGACAAAATTACAAACTTAACAATATGATAATGAACTAAAAATAAACAACCTACAAAATGCAATTGACAATCTGACATTCTTTACAAAATCAAACTGACAAACCTAGCAAATTGCAAATGAACTGTGAAAATGAAAACTTGACAATTTGATAATGACTAACAAAACTGACAAACTGACAATATTACGATATCAAACTGACGAAAACTAGCAAATTACAACATGCAACTGTGAATATGAAAACTGACTATTTGAAAATGACTAAAACAAGCAAACTGACAAATGTTTATTGTACAAACTGACAATATTACAATATCACTCTGACAAAAACGTAGAAAAACTAACAAATGAAACTGTCGACTGTGGAAATGATTAACTGACAAAATGACAAATTAACATATATATGAAATGACTAAAACCAACAACCTGACAAAATGTTGTACTTCAAACTGACCATATTACAATCTCAAACTGACGAAAACCTAGCCATTACAAAATGAATGTCAAACAGTGAAAATAAAAAAACCGACAAAATTACAAGCTTACATATGAAAATTGACTAAAACCCCTAATACAGCCCTGGACAAAATGCACTTGACAATCTGTAATTCCTTACAAAATCAAACTGGTCGAAAACTAAGCAAATTGACAAAATGAAACTGTGAAAATTAAAAACTTGACAATTTGAAAATGACTAACAAGCAAACTGGACAAATGTATTGACAACTGACAATATAACAATATCAAACTGACGAAAACTGCAATTACCAAAATGAAACTTTCCAAACTGTAAAATTGAAAAACTGACAAAATTACAAACTTACAATAAAAAAATTGACTAAAACTAACAACCTGTAAAAAATGCAATTGACAATCTGACATACTTACACAATCAAACTGACGAAAACTAGCAATTGACCAATGACACCTGTGAAAATGAAAAACTGACAATTTGAAAATGACGAAAACAAGCAAACTGACAAAAATGTTATTGACAAACTGACAATATTTACAATGACAAACTGAACGAAAACCTAGCAAATTAACAAAAGGAAACTGTCAAAGTGTGAAAAGAAAAACTGACAAATACTAACTACAATATACAGATGACTAAAACTAACAACCTGACAAAATGCATTGATATCTGACATTCTTACAACAAATCAACTGACGAAAATAGCAAATTGGACAATGAAAATGTGAAAATGAAAAACTTACAATTTGAATGACTAAAACAAGTCAAACTGACAAAAAAGTTATTGACAAACTGACATATTCAAACTGACGAAAACTAGCAAATTAACAAAATGAAACTGCAAACTGTGAAATTAAAATCTGCACAAAATTACAAACTTACAATATGAAAATGACTAAACTGAACAACCTGAAAAAATCAATTGACAATCTGACTGACATTCTACAAAAAATCAACTGACGAACTAGCAATTGGACAAATGAAACTGGGAAATGAAAACTGACAATTTGATAATGACTAAAACAAACTGACAAACTGGCGTATCTACGATATCCAACTGACGAAAACTACAATTACAAAATATATACTGTCAAACTGTGAAAATGATATCTGACAAAATGGACAAATTTAACAATGTGAAAATGCTGAACTAACAACCTGACAAAATGCAATCATTAATCTGACATACTTAACTCAGACTGCGAAAACTAGTAAATTGACAAATGAAACTGTGAAATGAAAACTGACAATTTGAAATGACTAAAACAAGCAAAACTCACAAAATGTTATTGACAATATGACATATTCATATCTAATCTGAAAAAAAAACTAGCAAATTAACAAAATGAAACTGTAAAACTGTGAAAATGAAAATCTGACAAAATGACAAACTTACAATATGAGAAATGACTAAAACTAACAACCTAAACAAAATGCAATTGACAATCTGACATTCTTACAAAATCAAACTGAACGAAAAACTAGCAAATTGCCAAAAGTTAAAACCTGTGAAAATGAAAACTTGACCAATTTGAAAATGACTAAAACAATCACACTGACAAAATGTTTATTTGACAAACTGACAATATTTCAATATCAAACTGACGAAAACCCTAGTAAATTAACAAAATGAAACTGTCAAACGGTGGAAAATGATAAACTACAAATACAAACTTACAATATGAAAATGACTAAAACTAACAACCTGACAAAATAGCAATTGGACATCTGACATTCTTCAAAATCAAACTGACGAAAACTAGCAAATTGCAAATGAACTGTGAACAAAATAACTGCAATTTGAAAATGACTAAAACAAGCAAACTAGACAAATGTTTATTTGACAAACTGCAATATCTCAATATCAATCTGACAAAAAACTAGTAATTAACAAAATGAAACGTAAAACGTGAACTGAAAATCTGACAAAATGACATACTTACAATATTAAAATGACTAAAACTAACACCTAACAACAATGCAATTGACTATCTGACATTCTTGACAAATCAAACTGACGAAACTAGCAAATTGACAAAATGAACTGTGAAATGAAAAACTGACAATTTACAATGAACTAAAACAAGCAAAGTGACAAATTTTATTGACAAACTGACATAATTCCATACCAAACTGACGAAAACCTAGTAATTAACAAGAATGAGTCTGTCAAACTGTCAAATTATAAACTTGGTGCGCAAAATAACAACTTACAATATGAAAATGACTAAAACTAACAACCTGACAAAATGCAATTGACAATCTGACATCTTAAAATCAAACTGACGAAAACTAGCAAATTGACAACATGAAACTGGTGAAAATGAAAAAATGACAATTTCACAATGACTTAAACAAGCAAACTGACAAAAATGTTATTGACAACAGACAATATTTCATATCAAACGACGAAAAACCTAGTAAATTACAAAATGAAACTGTCAAACTGTAAAATGATAAACTGTCAAAAATAACAAACTTAAATTAATAAAAATGACCTAAAACTAACAACCTGAACAAATGCATTGACAATCTTACTTCTACAAAATCCAACTGACGAAAACTAGCATTGACAAAATGAAACTGTGGAAAATGAAAAACTGACAATTTGATAATGACTAAAACAAACTGACAACTGATAATATTACCATTCAACTGACGAAAACTAGCAATTTAATCAAAATGAAACTGTCAAACTGTGAAATGAAATCTGACAATGACACACTTTACAATATGAAAATGACTAAACTAACACCTGACAAAATGCAATTGACAAACAGACATTCTTTAAAAAATACAAACTGCGAAACTAGCAAATTGACAAAATGAAACTGTGAAAATGCAAAACTGACATTTAAATGACTAAAACAAGCAAACTGACAAACGTTATTGACAAACTGCAACAATATTCAAACTGACGGACACTAGCAAATTAACAAAATGAAACGTTCAAACGGTGAAATTAAAATCTACAAAATTACAAACTACAAGATGAAAATGACTGAACTAAACAACCTTTACAAATGCAATTGACAATCTGACATTCTAACAAAATCAGACTGACGAAAATAGCAAATTGACAAATGAAACTGTGAAAATGAAAAATTGACATTTGAAATGACTAAACAAGCAAACTAAAAAAATGTTTTATTGACTGTACCTGACAATATTACAAATATTAAACTGACGAATTACACCTAGAAATTAACAAAATGAAACTGTCCAAACAGTGAACATTGAAAAACTGACAAACTTAACAACTTACATAGAAGATGACTAAAACCCTGACAAATGCAATTGATAATTTGACATTCTTACAAAATCAAAACTAGGAAACTAGTCAAATTGACAAAAATGAAACGTGAAAATGGAAAACTTTACATTTGAAAATGACTAAAACAACACTGACAAAATGTTATTGAAACTGACAATATTACAATATCAAACTGACGAAACTAGCAAATTAACAAAATGGAAACTGTAAACTGTGAAAATGAAAATCTGACAAAAATGACAAACTTACAATATGAAAATGACTAAAACTTAACAACCTGACAAAATGCAATTGACAATCTAACATTCTTACAAAATCAACTGTCGAACTAGCAAATTGACAAAATGAAACTGTGAAAATGAAAACTGCATTTGAAAATGACTAAACAGCAAACTGACAAAATGTTATTGACCAAACTGAACAATATAACAATATCAAACTGACCGAAAACTAGCAATTAACAAAATAAACTTCCAAACTGTAAATTTGAAAACTGACAAAATTACAACTCTTACAATAAAAAATGACTAAAACTAACAACCTGACAAAATGGCAATTGACAATCTGACTTCTACAAAAATCAACTTACGAAAACGAGCAATTGACAAAATGCGAAACTGTGAAAATGAAAACTTACAATTTGAAAATGACCTATCAAGCAACTGAAAAATTTTAAATAGACAAACTGACAATATACATTATCAAAACTGACGAAACAAGCAAATTAACAAAATGAATCTGTTCAAACTGTGGAAATGAAAATCTGACAAAATGAGACTTTACAATGTGAAATGACTGAAACTAACAACCCTGACAAAATGCAATTGACAATCTGACATTCTTACAAAAAATTCAAACTGACAAAAAATAGCAAATTACAACATGAAACTGTGAAAATGAAAACTTACATTTGAAAATGAACTAAAACAAGCAAACTGACAAAATTTTATTGACTAATTTGACAATATTACAATATCAAACTGACGAACACTACAAAATTAACAAAATGAAAACTTTCAACTGTGAAAATGAAAAATCTGGACAAAACTTACAATATGAAATGACTAAAAACTAACAACCTGAGACAAAATGCAAGTGACGAATCGTACATTCTTACAAAATCAAACAGACGAAACTTGCAAATTACAAAATGAAACTGTGAAAATGAAAAACTGACAATTTTGAAAATGACTAAAACAAGCAACTGACTAAAATGTTATTGACAAACTGACAATACTTACAATAGAAAAAAAAAAAAAAAAAAAAAATAAACTGACGAAACCTATCAAATTACAAAATGAAAATTGTCAACAGTGAAAATGAAAAACTGACACAATTACCACTTGCAATATGAAAATGACTAAAACTAACAACCTGACACAATGCAATTGATAATCTGACATTCTTACAAATCAAACTGACGAAAACTAGCAAATTGGCTAAATGACACTGTTAAAGTGAAAAACTGACAATTTGAAAATGACAATTCAAGCAACTGACAAAATGTTTTGACAAACTGGGGGGAACAATATTCAAAACTGACGAAACTAAGCAAATTAACAAAATGAAACTGTCAAACTGTGAAAATGAAAATCTGACAAAATGCAACTTACAATATGAAATGGACGACAACTTTGAACAACCTGACTATAATGCAACTTGACAAACATACATTTCTTAAAAAAACAAACTGACGAAAACTAGGAATTGACAAAACTGAAAACTGTGAAAAATAAAAACTGACAATTTGAAAATGACTTAAAACAAGCAACCTGACACAAAGTTTAGACAAACTGACAATATTACAATATCAAACTGACGAAAACAAGCAAATTAACAAATGAAACTGTAAAACTGTGTAAGATGAAAGCTCTGACAAATGATAACTTTAACAATACGAAAGATGACCCTGTAACTGAACAACTGATAAGGAGTGGTTGCGGGAATTGACATCTGAGGGGGGCGATTCTTGCACGCAAATCCAAAACAGACTGAAACTAGCAAATGACACAATGTAAACTGTGGAAAATGAAAACTGACAATTTAAAAATGACTTAAACAAGCAAACTGACACAATGTTATTGCAAACTGACAATATTACAATTCAAACTGACGAAAACAAGCAAAATTAACAAAATGAAAAACTATCAAACTGTGAAAATGAAAATCTGACAAAATGACAAACTAACATTATGAAAATGACTAAAACAAACACCTGACAGAGATAGCAATTGACAATCTGACATTCTTACAAATGACTGATAAAACTAGCAAATTGACAAAATGAAACTGGGAAAATGAAACCTGACTAATTTGGAAAATGACTAAAACAAGCAAACTGCCAAATGTTATTGACACACTGACAATATTACATCAAACTGAACGAAAACCATAGCAATTAACAAAATGAAACTGTCCCAAACTGTGAAAATGAAAATCTGACAAAATGACAACTTAACATTATGAAAGACTAAAACTACAACCTGACAAAATTGCAATTGACACTCTGACATCTTACAAAGACAAACTGACGAAACCTATCGATATTAACAAAATGAAACTGTCAACATGAAAATGACAAACTGCCAATATTATATCCACTTCCATATGACAATGACTAAAACTAACAACCTGACAAATGCAATGATAATCTGACATTCTTACAAAATCAAACTGAGGAAAACTACGAAATTGACAAATGAAACTGTGAAAGTGAAAAACTGACACTTTGAAATGACTAACAGCAAACTGCAAAATGTTATTGACAACTGACAATAATTCAAACTGACGAAAACTAGCAAATTAACAAAATGAAACTGTCAAACTGTGAAATGAAAATCTGACAAAATTACTAACTGACAATTTGAAAAAGACTAAAACAAGCAAACTGACAAAAAGTTATTGACAAACTGAAATATTCAAACTGACAAAACTAGCAAATTAACAAAATGAAACTGTCAAACTGTGAAAATGAAAATCTGACAAAATGACAAACTTACAATATAAAATGACTAAAACTTACAACACACACACAAACAGACATTCTTAAAAAAAAACTGACGAAAACTAGCAAATTAACAAAATGAACTGTCAAACTGTGAAAATGAAAAAACTGCCCAAAATTACTAACTTCCCAATATGAAAATGACAAAAACAAACAACCTGACAAAATGCAATTGACAATCTGACATTCTTACCCAAAAATCAAACCGTCGAAAACTAGCAAATTGACAAAATGAAACGTGAAAATAAAAAACTGACAATTTGAAAATGACTAAAACAAGCAAACTGACAAAAAGTTATTGACAAACTGACAATTTTCAAACGGGACGAAAACTACAAATTACAAATGAAACTGTCAAATGTGAAAATGAAAAACTGAAAAAATTACAAACTTACAATTTGAAAATGACAAAAACAAAAAAACCTGACAAAATTTTAAATTGAAAAACCTAAACAATATAACAATATAAAACCCCCCCCCCCCCAAAAAAGAAATTTAAAAAAATGAAACTTTTAAAACGGGTTTTAAATGAAAATTGGAAAAAAGATAATTTACAATAAAAAAATTGACGGGAAACTAAAAACCCTGACAAAATGAAAATTTGACCAATTTTTACATTTTTGGCAAAATAAACCCGGGGGGCCCCCGAAAACTAGAAAATTTGACAAAAGGGAAACCGGTTATAAAAAACTGATTTTGAAAAAAATGACTAAAACCAACAACCCTTTAAACAAAATTTTTAAGTAAAAAACTGACAAATATTACAATACAAACTGACGAAAACAACCAAAAACAAAAATTTCTGCCCAAACCCTGGGGAAATGAAAATCTGCCAAAATGATAATTTTAAAAAAATGGGGAAAAAGATAAAACCTAAAACCTGACAAAATGCCTTGACAATCTGACATTCTTACAAAATCAAACTGACGAAAACTGCAAATTGACAAAATAAAAATTTTTGAAAATGAAAAACTTAAATTTTGAAAATGACAAACAAGAAACTGACAAAATTTTGGGGGCAAAACTGAAAAAATTTTAAAAGGGGGTGGGGGGGACGAAAACCAGCAAATTAAAAAAATTAAAACCTGCCCAAACAGTGAAAAAAAAAACTGACAAAATTCCCAAAATTTCAATATAAAAAAGGGATAAAACTAAAAACCCGGGAAAAAATAAATTGATAATCTGACTTTTCTAAAAAATCAAACTGGGGAAAAACCTAGCAAATTGAAAAAAATAAAACTGGGGAAAGAAAAAACTGAAAATTTTTGAAAATGCCCTAAATAAAGGGAAAACTGAAAAAATGTTATTGCAAACGGGACAATTTTCAAACTGACAAAAAACTAGAAAATTAAAAAAAAGGGAAATGCCCAAACTGTGAAAATAAAATTTAAAAAATTACTAACTTACAATATAAAAAATGACTAAAACAACAACCTGAAAAAATGCAATTGACAATCGGGACTTTCTTAAAAAACAAAACGCAAAAAACTAGCAAATTAAAAAAATGAAACTGAAACTGGAAAATGAAAATTTACAAAATGAAAAATTTTAAAAATATGAAAATGACAAAAATTACAACCGACTAAAAAATTTTGGACAAACAGACATTCTTAAAAAATACAAACTGACGAAAAGGGGGAAATTGCCCAAAATGAAACTGTAAAAAAAAAAACTGAAAATTTTAAAAAAATGACTAAAAAGAAAAACTGAAAAAAAGTTAGGGGACAAACGGACAATTTCAAACTGAAAAAAAACAAAGAAAATTTAAAAACAAAATAAAAACTGTCAACGTGAAAAAAAAAAAATTTACAAAATTACTAACTTAAAAATATGAAAAAAACTAAACTAACAACCTGAAAAAAGAAATTGACAATCGACATTTTTTTAAAAAAATCAAACAGACAAAAAACTTGCAAATTGAAAAAAATGAAACTGTGAAAATAAAAAACTGACAATTTGAAAATAAACAAAAAACAAGAAAAACTGACAAAAAGTATTACAAAGGGAACAATATTCAACAAACGGAAAAATTTAAAAATTTAAACAAATAAAAACGTCAAACTGAAAAAAAATGAAAACTGACAAAATGACAAATTTACAATATAAAATGACTAAAAAAAACAACCACACCAAACAGACATTTTTAAAAAAAAAAAACCGGAAAAAAACTAGCAAATTGAAAAAATGAAACTGTGAAAAATAAAAACTTACAATTTAAAAATGACTAAAACAAGCAAACTGAAAAAAAATTATTGCCCAAACTGAAAATATTAAAAACTGAGGGAAAACTGGGCAAATTAAAAAAAAATGAAACTGTAAAACCTGGAAAATAAAAAAAACTGACAAAATTACTAACAAACATATAAAAATTTACTAAAACTAAAAAACCTAAACCAAAATGAAATTGATAACGAATTCTTACAAAATAAAACTGACAAAAAACTAAAAAATTGCCCAAAATTTTAAAACTGGGGAAAAAAAAAATTTCCCAATTTTAAAAAAATGACAAAAAACAAGCAAATTTGAAAAAAAGTTATTGAAAAAACTGACAATATTCAAACTGACGAAAACTAACAATTAAAAAAATGAACTTTTAAATTTGAAAAAAGAAAATTTTTTGGGGAAAATGACTAAATAAAAGGCAAAACTGAAAAAAATTTGTTTTTGAAAAAACTAAAAAAAAATATAAAATACAAATGACGAAAACTAGCAAATTATAAAAATTGAAACTTTTAAAAATGTAAAAAGGAAAACCCTTGACAAAACGACAAATTTAACCAATTGAAAATGACTAAAACAAAAAAAACCTGAAAATAAAATTGACAATCTGAATTTTTTACAAAATAAAACCCGTCAAAAAAACTAGAAAATTGCCCAAAAAATAAAAAGGTGAAAATAAAAAAATGACAATTTGAAAATGACTAAAAAAGAAAACGGGAAAAAAATGTTATTGACAAACGGGAAAATTTATAACAATATAAAACTGACAAAAACTAGCAAATTAACAAAAGAAACTGTAAAAATTTTAAAATGAAAATCTGAAAAAAGATTTTAAACAATATAAAAATGACTGAAACTAAAAACCTAAAAATGGCAATAGACAATCTAAACATTTTTACAAAATAAAACTGACAAAAAACTAAAAATTTGGACAAAATAAAACTGTGAAAATAAAAAAATTAAAATTTTGAAAATGACAAAAACAAGCAAACTGCCAAAATGTTATTGACAAATGACAATATTAAAACGGGACGAAAACTAAAAAATTTAACCCAAAAATGAAATGTAAAACTGTGAAATGAAAATCTGCCCAAAATTACAAATTTACAATATAAAAAAGGGAACTAAAACAACAACCTGACAAAAAAAATTTGCAATCTAAACATTTTTTAAAAAAATCAAACCGTCGAAAACTAGCAAATTGCCCAAAAATGAAAAAAAAAAATGTGAAAATGATAAATTTAAAATTTGAAAATGACAAAAACAACAAACTGAAAAAATGATATTGACAAAATGAAAATATAACAATATCAAATTTGACGAAAACTAGAAAATTAACAAAATAAAAACTGTCAAAGGGTGTAAAGGGAAAATCTGAAAAAAGGATAACTTTACAAAAATGAAAAGGGACTGAAACTAAAAAAACCGGGACAAAATGAAATTTGACATTTTACTTTCCCTTCCCCCAAATAAACGACAAAAAATAGAAAAAATTGTAAAAATAAAACTGTAAAAATAAAAAAAACTGAAAATTTAAAAAAATGACTAAAACCCAAGCAAACGACAAAATTTTTTGGACAAACTGACAAAATTACAAATCAAACTGACGAAAACAAGAAATTAAAAAAATAAAAACTGTCAAACTGTAAAAATAAAAATCTACAAAATGAAAAAAACCCTTTTTCCCAATATAAAAATGACTGAAACTAAAAACCCTGACAAAATGAAATTTGACAATCGGGACATTTTTTCCCCCAAAATCAAACTGCGAAAACTAGAAAAATTGAAAAAATAAACTTTTAAAATAAAAAATCAAAACAATTTTTAAAAAATGACAAAAACAAGCAAACTGACCCTATTACAATATTAAACTGACGAAAACCTAGCAAATTCCAAAAATAAAAACTGTAAAAAACAGTGAAAATAAAAAAACTGAAAAAATTCCCAACTTAAAATATGAAAATGATTTAAAACTAACAACCGGAAAAAATGAAATTTGTTTTCTGAATTTTTAAAAACCCAAACTGGGAAAAACTAGAAAATTGACAAATTAAACTGTGAAAAGAAAAATTAAATTTGAAAATGACTAAAACAAGCAAATGACAAAAATTTATTGAAAAAACTGACAATTTTAAAACCTGACAAAAAATAAAAAATTTTAAAAAAAATTTAAAAACTGTGAAAGTGAAAAACTGCAATTTAAAAAAGACAAAAACAAGAAAATTTACAAAAAGTTATTGACAAACCCAACAATTTCAAACTGACAAAAAACAAAACCAAATTAAAAAAATGAAACTGTAAAAATAAAAATCTGACTTTTGATTAATGACAAAAAAACAACTGAAAAAGACAATATTCCAAAATAAAAACTGACAAAAAAGGGAAAATTAAAAAAATAAAAACTGTAAAACGTTAAAATGAAAATCTACAAATGAAAAAATTAAAAATTTGGAAAAATTTTACTGAAACAAAAAACCTGAAAAAAAAAATGAAATTGATAATTGACATACTTAAAAAATAAAAACTGACGAAAATAGAAAATTTGACAAAATAAAACTGTGAGATAAAAACTAAAATTTAAAAAATACTAAAAAAAGGAAAAACTGACAAAATTTTATTGACAAATCTGACAATATTACAATATCATTCTAAAAAAAACTCCCAAAAATTAACAAAATAAATTTTTTTAAAACTGTGAAAATGAAATTGAAAAAATTAAAAAATTTACAATAGAAAATGACAAAAACTAAAAACCCTAACAAAATGAAAACCCAATCTGCATTTTTTAAAAAATAAAACCCTGACAAAAATAGCAAATTGAAAAAATAAAACTGTAAAAATAAAAAACTGACTTTTTAAAATGACAAAACAAGCAAACTGACAAAATGTTTTTGACAAACGACAATTTTTAAAATACCCAAATGACAAAAAACTAGAAATTGAAAAAATTTAAAAACTGTAAAAAATGAAAAACTGAAAATTTACTGACTAAAAAAAACTAAAAAAATATAAAACTGGCGAAAACAAGAAAATTAACAAAATGAAACTTTTTAAAACTGTGTAAAAAAAAATCTAAAAAAGAAAAATTTAAACCCATGTGAAAAAAGCAAAAACTAACAACCTGAAAAAAGGGAAATTGACAATCGACTTTCCTTAAAAAAATCAAACTGCCCAAAAAACTAGAAAATTGAAAAAAGGAAACTGTGAATTTTAAAAAACGGGAAAATTTTAAAAATGACTAAACCTAACAACCTGACAAAATGTTATTGTCAAACTGACAATATTAAAATATCAAACCAAAAAAACAAGCAAATTAAAAAAAATGAATCTGTCAAACTGTAAAAAATTTAAAAACGAAAAAATGAAAAATTTTACAATATGAAAAGACTGAAACTAACAACCTGAAAAAAATGAAATTTGGGACAATCTGACATATTACAAAATCAAACTGCCCAAAAACCCTTAGAAAAATTGAAAAAATTAAACTGTGAAAAGGAAAAACTTAAAATTTTAAAAAAAAAAAACAAACAAAAACAAACGGACAAAAGGTTTTGACAAAACTGACAATTTTAAACAATTAAACGACGAAAACCCTAGAAAATTAACAAAATGAAACTGTCAAACAGTAAAAATAAAAAAACTGAAAAATTAAAAAGCTTCAAATAAATGACTAAAAAAAATAACCAAACAAAATGCAATTGAAAATTGCTTTTCTTACAAAAAAAAACCGTCGAAAACTAGAAAATTGAAAAAATGAACTGTGAAAAAAAAAAACTGAAAATTTGAAAATGATTTAAACAAGAAAACGCCCAAAATGTTTTTGAAAAAAAAAGGGAAAATATAACAATATCAAACTGACAAAAAACTAGAAAATTAAAAAAAGGAAACTGTCAAACTTGAAATTTAAAATCTAAAAAATTTTAAAATATAAAATGACTGAAACAACTACCTACAAAAAAAATTGACAATCTGCCTTTCTTACAAAATCAAATGACGAAAAACTAAAAATTTTTGGGTCAAAATGAAACTGTAAAAAATAAAAAAACTGAAAATTTTTAAAAATGAGAAAAAAAGAAAACTGAAAAAAATGGATAGACAAACTGACAATATAACATTATCAAAAAAAACGAAACAAGGAAAATTAAAAAAAGGGAATCGTAAAACGGGTGGAAAATGAAAATCGGACAAAATGAAAAATTTTACAAGGGAAAAAATGACGGAAACTAACAACCTGACAAAATGAAAATTTGACAACGGAAAATTCTTAAAAAATAAACCCGACGAAAACTTGAAATTTAAAACAAAATAAAACCCTTTTGGAAAATAAAAAAACTGAAAATTTTGAAAATGACAAAAACAAGAAAACCCTGACAAAAGTTATTGACAAAGGGACAATATTACAAAAATTCAAACTGAGGGGAAAACTAGAAAATTTAAAAAAAAATGAAAAACTGTAAAACTGTGAAAATAAAAATCGGGACAAAATGACAAACTTACAATATAAAAATGCAAAAAACCTTAAACAACCTGACTAAATGCAATTGACAAACAGAAAATTTTAAAAAATACAAACTAAACGAAACTGGAAAATTGAAAAATGAAACGGTAAAAATAAAAAACTGAAAATTTTAAAAAATGCCCAAAAAACAAGCAAACTGAAAAAAAATTTATTGAAAAATGAAAATATTAAAACTGACGAAAACTAGCAAATTAACAAATAAAACTGTAAAAACTGTAAAAATTTGAAAACTGAAAAAATTTACTAATTTACAATATGAAAATGACAAAAACTAAAAACCCTTTGACAAAATAAAAATTGCCCAACTGAAATTTTTACAAAAAAAACTGACGAAAACTAGAAAAATTGAAAAAATAAAATGGAATATAAAAAACGACGGGTAAAAATGCCCTAAAACCAAAAAAACTGACAAAATTTTTTGAAAAACTGAAAATATTACAATATTAAATGCCGAAAACCTAGCAAATTAAAAAATGAAACTGTCAACGGGGAAAATTTAAAAAACTGAAAAAATTACAAGCTTAATTGAAAAGATAAAATAAACCGGGACAAAAGCATTTGAAAATTTCCATTTTACAAAATCAAATTTCCCCCCCGAAAACTAGCAAATTGACAAATAAAAATGTAAAAATGAAAAACTTAAAATTTTGAAAAAAACTTAAAAAAGAAAAACTGAAAAAATGTTTTTGACAAACTGACAAAAATTACAAATATAAAACTAAACAAAAAACCAAGCAAATAAAAAAAGAATCTGTTAAACTGTGAAATGAAAATCTGACAAAATGAACACCTCTACAATATGAAAATGACTAAAACAAACAACTGACAAAATGCAATTGACAATCTGACATTCTGACAATATCAAACTGACGAAAACTAAGCAAATTAACAAAATGAAACTTTCAAAACTGTGAAAATGAAAATCTGCACAAAACTTACAATATGAAAATGACTAAAAACAAAACAACCTGACAAAATGCAAGTGACAATCGGACATTCTTACAAAATAAAAAACAGGCGAAAAACTTGCAAATTGACAAAATGAAACTGTGAAAAAAAAAAAAAACTGACAATTTGAAAATGACTAAAACAAGCAAACTGACAAAATGTTATTGACAAACTGACAATATTACAATATTTAAACTGACGAAAACCTAGCAAATTAACAAAATAAAACGTCAAACAGTGAAATGAAAAACTGACAAAATTCCAACTTACAATATGAAAATGATTAAAACTAAAACCTGAAAAAATACAATTGATAATCTGACTTTCTTACAAAATCAAACTGACGAAAACTAAAAAATTAAAAAAATGAAATAAAAAAAATTTAAAATGAAAATCTAAAAAATAAAAAATTTACAAATAAAAGACAAAATTTACAACCCTGAAAATTTATTGAAAAAAAAATTTAAAAAAAACACCCAAATTAAAAACAAAAAAAACTTAAAAAAAAAGAAAAAAAAAAAAAACAAAATAAAAAATGACAAAAAAACAAAATGAAAAATTTCAATTGAAATTTTATTTTTAAAAACAAACTGCAAAATAGCAAATTGAAAAAAATGGAAAATAAAAATTTTAAATTTGAAATGAAAAAAAAAGAAAAAAAAAAGAAATTACAAATAAAAATTAAAAAAAAAATAAAAAAATAAAAAAAGAAATTTTAAAAAAATGAAAAATAAAAAAAATAAAAAAAAAAAAACTAAAAAAGTTTTGACAAAAACAAACAAACTGACAAAAATAAAATTACAAAATGAAATTTAAATAAAAAACTGCAATTAAAAAAAACAAATAAATGAAAATGAAAAACTGACAAAAACTTAAACAAAAAAAATGAAAAAATTTTAAAATAAAAAATTGAATAAAAAATTAACAATTAAAATGACAAAATAAAAAATAACAAAATGAATTGAAATTTGAAACTTAAAAAAAAAAAAAAAAAAATTTTAAAAACCCAAAAAAAACAGAAAAAAAAAAAAACAATTTGAAAATTAAAAAAGAAAGAAAAAATTTTTTACAAAACACAAAATAAAAATAAAAAAGCAAATTAAAAATGAAAAAACCCCCAAAAAAAAATGACAAAACGTAAAAAAAAACTGAAAAATTAAATGACAAAAAAACAAATTAAAAAAAATGAAAATGTCAAATAGGAAAAAAAAAAATACAAAATAAATTTTAAAATGAAAAGACAAAAAATAACAATGAAAATCTAAATTTACACCACAAATAAAATGACAAATCTAAAAATTACAAAAATAAACTGGAAAAAAAAATGACAATTTGAAAATGAAAAACAAGAAAAACAAAATTTTTAAAGAAAACAAAAAAATTTTTCAAACAAAAACTACAAAATTGACAAAAAAACGGGGAAATGAAAAAAATGAAATTTTTAATAAAAAAAACTGACAAAATTAAAAAAAAAAAAAAAAGAAAAAAAAAAAATTTAAATTGAAAAAAAAAAAAAAAAAAATTAAAAAAAACAAAAAAAAAAATTGACATTCTTCACAAAATCAAACGGGACAAAAATAGCAAATTGACAAAATGAAACTGTGTAAATGAAAAAACTACTTTTTGAAAAAAAAAAAAAAACAAAAAAATTTTTTAAAAAAAATAAATACCCCAAAAAAAAAAAAATTAAAAAAACGAAAAAAGGAAAAAAATGACAATTTGAAAAACAAAAAAAAATTTTTAAAAAAAACCCAGAAAAAAATGAATTGCAATCTGAAAATTTAAAATCAAAACCCCAAAATGAAATACAAAAAAAAACTGAAAAAAAAAAATTACAATAAAAAAAAAAAAAAAAAAACAAACAAAAAAAAACAAAAAAAAAAAATTTTTTATTGAAAAAGAAAATTTAAAATTTAAAACAAAACCTAAAAAAAATTAAAAAAATAAAAATTCAAACATGTGAAAAAAAAAATTACAATTTTTAAATTGAAAATGAAAAAAATTAAAAACCCAATTAATTTTTTTAAACAAAAAACCTAAAAAATGAAAATAAAAAAACTGAAATTTTAAAAAAAATGACAAAAGAAATTCAAATAAAAATGAAACTAAAAGAAAAAAATTAAAAAAATTTACTTCTTAAAAAAAAACAACAAAACTTGCAAATGCAAAATGAAAATTTAAAAAAAAAACGAAAAAATTTGAAAATTGACAAAAAAGCAAAAATGAAAAATGATTGAAAATGACAAAAAAAAGAAACTGAAAAATAGCAAAAATAACAAAAAAAAAAACCCAAAATGAAAATAAAAAAAAAAAAATTTCCAAATTAAATTTGAAAATGAAAAAAAACTCCCCAAAAAAATGAATTGAAAATTACACTAAAAAAAATCAAAATGAAAAACTAAAAATAAAAAAAATGTAAATGGAAAAAAAATTTACAAAATGAAATTCAAATAAAATGACTGAAATAAAAACCCAAAAAAATGCAAACAATTGAAAAATTTTTAAAAAATAAACTGACAAAAAACCCAAATTGAAAATGAAAGGGAAAAAATGAAAAAAAAAAAAAAACAAAAAAAACTGAAAAAAAACCAAAAAAATATTACAAATACAAATACAAAAAAGCAAAAACAAAATAAATTAAAAAATGAAAAAAAAAAACAAATAAAATTTACTTAAAAAACCCAAAAAACCCCCCCAAAAAAATTTGAAAAATTTTTCCCAAAAAAAAAACTGACGAAAACTAGCAAATTGCAAAATTTTAAAATTAAAAAAAAAATTTTAAAAAAATGACTAAAACAAGCAAACTGAAAAATTTTATTGACAAACTAAAATTTTAAAATTTTAAACGACGAAAAACAGCAAATTAACAAAATAAAAACTGTCAAACGTAAAAAAAACTAAAAAAAATTACCAAACAAAAAAAAAAAAACTAAAACCTGAAAAATGAATTAAATCTAAATTTAAAAAAAAAAAGGAAAACTAGAAAAATTTGCAAAATGAAACTTAAAAAAAAAAATTAAATTTTAAAAAAAAAAAAAACAAACTGACAAAAAAATTAAACTACAAAATCAAATACAAAATGAAAATTAAAAATGAAATGAAAAAAAAAAAAAATTTTCCCCCAAATAAAAAATTACAAATGAAAAATGATAAATTTAAAACCTAAAAATCAATTGAAAACAGCAAATTTAAAAAAAAAAACAAAAAAAACTACAATTTTGAAAAAAAAAACTAAAAGAAAAACAAATTTTTTTGAAAATGAAAAAACCAAAACTGACAAAAATAGCAAATACAAATAAACGGGGAAAAAGAAATTTAAAAAATAAAATTTGAAAATTTAAAAAAAAAAAAAAAAGCAAATAAAAAATGTTTTACAAATAAAATTACAAACAAAATGAAAAAATGAAATTTTAAAAAATAAAAAACTTTTAAAAATTTAAAAAAAAAACTGAAAAAAATACAAACTACAATATAAAATGACAAAAAAAAAAAAAAAAATGAATTGAAACTGCCCTTTAAAAAAACCTAAAAAAGCAAATTGACAAAATGAAAACTGGAAAATAAAAACTGACAAAAAAAAAAACCCCCAAAAAAAAACAAAATGTTTTGACAAAATGAAAATTTAAAACAATATAAAGACAAAACAAAAAAAAAATAAAAAATGCAAATTTTTGAAATTGAACTACAAAAAAAACTTTAAAAAAATGACAAAAAAAAACCCCAAAATGCATTGACAATCTGATTCAATACAAAACAACGGAAAACTACAAATGAATGAAATGTGAATGAAACTACAATAAAAAAACAAACAAACTGACAATGTATGCAAATGACAATATACAATATAATGACGAACAGAATAACAAAATGAACTGCAACGTGAAAATGAAATGACAAACACTTACAATATGAAAATGACTAAAACTAAAACTGAAAAATGCATTGACAATCTGACATCTTACAAAATCAACTGCGAAACTAGCAAATTGCAAATGAAATGTGAAAATGAAAACTTACAATTTAAAAACAAACACAACTGAAAATGTTATGACAACTGACAATATACAATATAACTGACAAACTAAAATTAACAATGAACGTAACGTGAAATGAAAACTGACAAAATACAAACTTACAATATGAAATGACTAAAACTAACAACCTACAAAATGTTGACAAACTGACAATATAACAATATCAAACTGACGAAAACTAGCAAATTAACAAAATGAAACTGTCAAACTGTGAAAATGAAAATCTGACAAAATGATAACTTTACAATATGAAAATGACTAAAACTTACAACCTGACAAATGCAATTGACAAACAGACATTCTTAAAAATAAAACTGGCGAAAAACTAGCAAATTAACAAAATGAAACTGTCAAACTGTGAAAATGAAAAACTGACAAAATTACTAACTTACAATATGAAAATGACTAAAACTAACAACCTGACAAAATGCAATTGACAAACTGACAATATTCAAACTACAAACTAACAAATTAAAAAAATGAAACTGTGAAAGTGAAAAACTGACAATTTGAAAATGCTAAACAAGCAAACTGACAAAAGTTATTGAAAAACTGACAATATTAAAAAAAACTGACG
>JAMZAV010002409.1:62500-163341 GCA_024449915.1 Sweltsa coloradensis | reverse complement strand
TTTTTTTTAAAAAAATTTTTTTAAATTACCAAAAACTGACGGTTTTTATTCGCAGGCGCCCGAAATACCATACACGTACATTTCTAATGGCTTATTAAATTTTGAAAAATCTGCACTGTAAAAATAACAAAAAAGTGTGGGAGCAGTGCCTGAATATGACCGATTATACTTTAATGTTATGACATTATTTGAATACAGATAACCCAATTTATACAATTGGCAATTCAACAAATGTTTAAATATACGTATCATTCGAATATATCGTACGTGAAAGATCGATGGTTAAAACGAAGAATAAAACGTCAATATAGTTTCTCTTTAGGTGCCGCTTTACACTGTCACACGATGTAAACGCGGAACAAGATAAGTTCCAACAGTACCATAAAACTATCCTTAACCTTGCGGCATGTATATGAGGGCACCATAAATGAATAATTGTAATATATCAGGCAAAAATTGTGTTCCGCGTCGTGTTATTCCTATACGCGCCATGCTACGGCCACTCGCCAGTCGGTCTACGCTCGTGACGACACTCAATGCAGTTGCTGGCCTGTACCATCACGAGGGCCTCGGTTCTACCCGGCAAACTCCTCCAACCTCATATCATATTTGATACCTGAACTCTTTCAGTTGTGGCGTCTAGTATCATGGACATGAAATTCTTAATTTAAATCTGGCTTAATGATAGGTTTTTCAGTTTGATGACATTTTTTAAAAATAAGAGTGAATTTGACATTTCAATGGTATTAATTGCATCTTTATTCGACAAGATTGAAAATACACATCCGCAAAAATTGCAAAAAATATGAAAATTTTAGTTTGTCCCGGAAATGTAATATCATTGTAGGACCTTCGAAATCTCTGAATTTAGACTTGCCACGTTTTTGGGTACAATCAATAAAAATATTTCTTATGATTATCGTACCTTTACGGGTTTTTTCGATTTTAAATGAGATATTTACGTGATACTTGGCAAATGGCTACTTCGATCTTGATGAAACTTACGGGAACGTTTAAAATCACTGAAATAATATATGATTTAAGAGACAATTGAAGAAATATTCCTCATAGAAATCGTACTTTTATGATTTCTCCCCGATTTTTAAGGGCCGATAATCAACCATAAAAGCGCATCCATCAACGCGACTGGAAAAAGTGTTAGCGAAGCGGCCTAGTTCACACAACGCAAAATAATATTATGATCTCTGAAAACTGATTATTTGTATTTTTACAATTTATCAAAAAATACTTTGTAGCGGCAGAAAAGAGTGAATGACAAGAGAGAAATGTAAAAATGAAGACGTCGTTGGCAACGAGTTTAAAATTATAATCATCTCCCGATTTGGTCGGGATGGACGTTTTTAATTTGTTTTTTATTAGGCCTAAATAATATTTTTATATAAGTATTTTGCTTGGAAATCTGTCAAGTGAAAACTAGTATCTATAAAGATGATAATGAGGCAAAAGTGTCATAAATATTTAGAGGACTGTACATGGACTAGATTACAGGATCCAATGCGATTAATAATTCTCCATTCGACTGATTTTACTGAACAAATACTTGAAATAAGCGCCCATCTGGATTGCCGCCAGCTGGTATCGAACCAGAAACCCCAAAAATATTAGTCTCCTGTGTAAAACACAATTAAATAGTTTATTAAGTTTTATAAACCGTGAATTTTTATACCTGTCACTTAGCTTAACATAAACTAAATAGCGTGGACAGAGTAAAATCCAGATAGTTAACTAAACTCACTCGAACTTTACGTAATAAACCGTTGTGCAACTAGCTGCACAACACACATTTCACCGCAACACAAGTGCATCATGGCGACAATACCCTCGTCTGGCTCGGGCGCATGTAAATGTACCGTCCCCAAGGTTTAATTACATTTATCAGCCTGTCTGTTGGTTAGAGTGTGTTGCTCACCCCTCTCTCCTGTGTTCCCGAGCCTGGACTCTGTATAGCTCCCCCCCCTCCTCCAGAGTGTGCATGGACAGACACGTCCTCAGTGACCAGCTACATCGTCAATGTCGCAATTAAAACTGTGTGACCTACTTGAAATCTGTAATTTATCAGCCATTCAAGTGCTAACAGATCGCGATAGTTGTGGATCGGTGTGAAAATGGATTTTGTTAGTGTTTTTATTTTATCCCTTGGTAACTACCACATTTTGTATGACCAACGTAGAACTGTCAACAATATAAAGTTGAAATGATTTACAAAACTCGTGCACAGAATTTTAATATAAACTATAGTTGTAATATAATTTTTTACCATTCGCGTTAAAATAATGGACCTTATATTTTTTCATAAAACAATCGGGAACATAATTTCATTTTTCACTGAGATTGAAGCAATGTCACAAGCAAATAAAAAGCTGTGACATTCATAAAAAGAAGATTATTAAAATAGTTACTGTTCCATTACCTACACAATTTCTAACACATGATGACATTTCCAAGTGGTCATAAACAACTCATAAATATAAATTCCTTAATTTGCTAACTTATTCATTACACAATCTCTATCCAACCTGGGCTCAAAGTTTGGCCAAAGCATATAACTTACACATCTGTCACGCGTAAAAAGAGAGAAAACAGACAGTGAGGTTGGCAAACTTCTCGTGTTTTGACCTGTCAGTACTGTAGTGATTTATTCGCCACGTGAATATAGCACCCCCTCACCCCACTCACTCCCTCTAGGCCCGCATGTGGTTGAATCTGTCCAGTACGGGACCACCCCTACCTCCTTGACATTGGGCTGTACAAAATTAAGCCCGTAGCCCATTGAATTTAAACATTCCACTCCAACCCTTAAGCTGAACCAGCCAGCTCTAAAAGTCATCGCATCACTACCAAACTATCCATAACAACAGTCTTCCAAACTGCTTTGAAGCTAAGTCATTGAGCTGTTGACGGCATCAAAGTATGAGTGAGTTAAAACCACCTCAGTTGTGTTTTTGTACACTATTATTTTTATATTACTACTGACAACAATATTCAAAGCTGTTTGTAGTTTCTGACGCACGATTTTCTTCGTTAAACGGTACAAAGTTTAAAATTGTACCGGCAGGCGAAAAAAATCGTGCAAGCCAGAAATGATAGAAAACCGTTAATCCTTATATCTAGGTTATAGATAAAGGAGTGTAGAAACAATATACAGAAAACCGCTGCACAAAAATTCAATTTTGAACTAGCTGGATTGATTCAGGCAATTTGAATATAATTGTTGATTCTGAGGTTATGTCCCGTCGGAAAAAACTATCTGCTCTTTTATTAAGTCCACTTATAATTTTACTTACATTTCTGACGACTTTACTGCGAATTCTTTAGAAATCAGATTCAGGTCTAGGGATTCCCCTTAAGAGGAGTCAATGAGGCTGGCGTGGAGACGATTTAGGCGCTCAGCTTTCTGCTTTTCCGGGTTATGGTTTAAAACAGCGTTATTAACTTTTTTAAACGTTAATAAAGAATAAATTTATTCTATCCAGTGCGCGTATACGTAAATTAAGTCATAGATTGTGAACTAAAACTTAATGAAATCACAAAAATTTACTCCATTTTGGCCAACTTTGGGAATTTATTCTAAGTGTATAGATTTTTTAACTTAAATTTGCATACTGGATGTCAACGTTTAAATCAATTTAAACGCACAAGTTAATTTGGTTTCATTGTACAATGAACGGTTTGTTGGGAATTTCCAGAATTTAAATGAATGTTAAATATTCCCAATTTTTTCACGTTTTGGACTTATGTCTCGCAATGGATCTTTAAGGCTATTTTTTGCAACCAATTGCAGATATCAATATAAAAGTACTTTATTAACATTTAATACTAGGAAAACGCTTAAGTCCCGCCGCGTTGATGGATGAGCGTAATTTTTTTTAAACGAAAAAAGCGTAAAATTGCGATTTATTTAATAGCTAATTTTTCGATAACGCTCAAATTTCCCACGAATATATTCATTCATAAAATTAAAGTTCTGTGAAAAAATCATTACAATCGGATAAAGCATGTAGGTTTTATTCGTCGAAGAAATGTTAAAAATTGAAAAAAATCGTAAAATTGCGATTATCATGAGAAATGATTTTTCGATTGCGCTCAAATTTCACACGAATATATTAATTCATAAAATTAAGGTTCTGTGAAAAAAATCATTACAATCGGATAAAGCATGTAGATGTTATAAGTCGAAGAATTTTTTTTAAATCGAAAAAAATCGTAAAATTGCGATTTTCATGAGAAATAATTTTTTGATCGATATTTCCCTCCGTGCAGTTCTTCGTTCAGAGATTTCATAGACCTCCATAAAATTTCATCGCAATTGGAGTATTAGTTTAGCCGGAATCGTGTTCACAGACACACAAAAATACAAAAAAAAAAAAAAAAAAAAAAAAAAAAATCCGGATTTTTTTGTCCAGTGTAGTGAAATGGAATCTTCGCTACGCTCATCCAACAATCCAGAAATTAAAAAATCCATCCCGATCGGGGATGGATTTTTAATTTCTGGATTGTTGGATGAGCGAAGCGACGACTTCAATTTCACTGACACCCCAAAAAATTTAGCTCGGGTGTTTTTTTTTTTTTTTTTTTTTTCTGATTGTTCGCTCTCTACCGGGCAAACGGCATATCCGATCTTGATGAAAATTTGAGGGGACCTTCGAAATCTCTGAACTTAGAGGTGTATTGTTTTTGGGCACAATCGAAGAAATATTTCTCATAAATATCGTACTTTTCCGATTTTTTCCGATTTTTAGTGCGATATTTTCGTGCCATTTGGGCCGATTCTGACCAAACGGGTGGGGCTACAACGGTCATATTACACATGGACATTAAAATTATGGTGATGTAGTACCTTTTGAAAGAAAATGTTGAAAAAGTTAGACAGAATCCACAGAAATAAAGCTTCTAATATAAGTTTTTTACGGTTAAGTGCGATATTTTCGTGCCATTTGGGCCGATTATGACCAAACGGGTGGGGCTACAACGTTCATATTAAACATGGACATTAAGGTTATGGTGATGTAGTACCTTTTGAAACAAAAAGTTGAAAAAGTTAGCCAGAATCCATAGAAATAAAGCTTTTAAAGTTTTTTATACGGTTAATAATAACATTGACAAGAAACAATAGAAACATGACAACAATCGCCTACAATGCATAGGGCATAGGCATCAAAGCAAAGCACTTGCAAAAGTAAAGATATCCCACGCAAACCAAAAACTTAGAAAAAGCTCATCCATCAACGCGGCGGGACTTAAGCGTTTTCCTAGTATTAAATAATAACAATTCCACCTTCGGGAGTGTTTCCCGACTATCCAAATCAAGAAATACTTTATTAACATCCATGCAAAATTTGGTAATGATATCATCAACCGTTCAGCAGAAATCATCAACACCTGAGTGCGCGCATTTGAGTTGGGCCAAGCTCAGCGACCACTCTTAACGTATGTTGTGTCTAAATAAATAGTTTATTAAATAAATAAATGAATAATTATACTTATATAACTGAGTGGGTAGACTCTAAATACAATTTATTTATTAATTTTAAATAAATAAATTAATTTAAAAAAAAACATTTTCGGCCAGTTAGCTCTAAAGTGACACCTCGTATGTAAGTATACGCTCAAGGCCGCAGCCCCTGTCGCTACGAGTTATGCTACCCGAGGGTCGGCGCATCAGCACACGACTCCTCGCCGCGGGCTACTCTGACGTCACTCGGAGACCAGATCAACTCTGATATCGGATCGAAGTCGTATTTTAAGGGATTTGCCACGAGATTCAGCCGGAACAGAGTTTTCCCAGAGGAGAGCTGGAATCTATCTCGACATGAATTAAAGATCTGGAGGAAAGAGTCTAGACTAACATATGGTCGTGACTTTTAAAATAATGTTTATTCCAAATCATGGATTTAGAAACACAAGCACAACATGTCGAGAGAAAACTATTTTTAAAGACGAGTTTAACGGTTTTTAAAGGTACAAACGATCAAGATGAAAAAAAATTATAAATAATCCATACAACACGCGTTCTTTGACAAACTTTTGTAGTTTTCCACTGAAATAACACAACTTACTTCTGTTCTTGTAAAACATATGAAGCTATTTTGACGAACGTAAGAAAGAAAAGACATCATAGTAATATGGTGGACACCATTGATTGTCCTATCATCCTTAAAATGGGAATACTCCTTACATGGCCTCCTCTTCCACAACTTCAATTTTAATGTTCTGTAAGCCAACGTGCCATAAAATATGTTCCACTAAACCGTCCTATTCTACAAATATTTTTACTTAACTTGTTTCGTTGTTTGTTAAGCCTTACATTACAAATTCTAATTAGATTTGATTCCTGTTTTATGCTGGCTATATATCACAACCAAACATAACAACTGCTTTGAGTTTTTTTCAGTGTCACAACTCACAACCCTCAAACTACACATTAATTTCCCACGGCAATTTAAAATAAATATCACCTATCAAACTTTTTTTATAAATCTACACCCAATATTAATTAACTAAACACATCATCCAACCTGAAATTAGTGGTTT
Organism: Sweltsa coloradensis; assembly: GCA_024449915.1. Classification (NCBI taxonomy): domain Eukaryota; kingdom Metazoa; phylum Arthropoda; class Insecta; order Plecoptera; family Chloroperlidae; genus Sweltsa; species Sweltsa coloradensis. The sequence continues at coordinate 156,789 of JAMZAV010002409.1, read as the reverse complement.
TGTTTGACTTATTATTGAAACAAACTTTCAGTTAGACATTTAACAGAATGAAGTAGTCTAAGCGGTAGCTTGACATAGCATCACATTATTTGGCTCGCAACTCTGTTGAAATCAAACCCACATTATTAGTAATAGTGGTCAAAGTTCCGAACATTCCAGCGCCCAAGGGTTCCAAGGGTTAACCCCCCCCCCTCCCCCCCCCATGACAACCCTCCAGCCGCCGTGACTAGCAACACAAAGTCGACCACAGCTAGAAACATCATATTAATGATAACATTCAAGTGGTAATGTGTTGAATAATGTTAATATTCAACATTTGCAAAACCACTAACAGAGGTTGATCGAGGTAGATAATATGGTCTGCACAATAAACAATATGTCACTTAGGTCCAGAATTTGAATGTCTAGTTAAAATTTATATAACAGTATTTACAAGGCTTCTGATTGGTGGTTGCCATAGTGATAACAAGTTATGTAGCAGTTGAATCTACTTGCCACTTTAACTGTACATTGAATGTCCTGAATGTGTTTAAATGTCACTACCACTGGTTGTTACTGCTATTATAACAACAAGCCATTAAAAAAATATCAAACAACCTAAACTTATAAAATTGCTTCATTCGTCATTCGTTATAAATAAGTTTTTATTTGCAATTTTAAAATTAGTTAAAATACATTTTGCACAAAGGACTCAACACAAAAGCAAATAACACTGTGAACTACAATACATATTTTCTTTTGCTGAAATATGTAAAACAAAATTTCAAAAGTTCAAAAGTTTCAAAAGTTGTTTGAGACTTAAGTTATGCCTTTACCATATTCTGTGAAGCCAGTTAAATATCTAATGCTTTATTTTGTATCTTTGTCTCCAATTAAAATCTACTATCACTTTTTGATTTAACTCTGTACAAAATATTGTTTTCTTTATTTTATTTTGTCAAACACAAACAAATTCAACCAGGATTTCATAATTTAGTTTTGAAATGTCAGTTACAAGTTCTGATGTTATTAATTAACAATAGGTGCTTCCATTATAACTTGAGCGTTGACTAATGTTAATGGATCGCAAATATGTTTCCGAGATCAAAGGTCTGTAACACGTGCCAGCTTTGCGCAAATGTATTTAAAACAAAATTGTCAGAGGGCTTAACCCTCGTTACAGGAGCTTTGTTAATCTAATCTGTACTAAGCCTTACCGTGGGGACAGCCAGAGCTAGGAAACAATGTAGGCCTAACATTTAGGAGAGAGAGAGAGAGAGAGAGAGAGAGAGAGAGAGAGAGAGAGAGAGAAAAGAGAAAAGAGAGAGAGAGAGAGAGAGAGAAGAGAGAGAGAGAGAGAGAGAGAGAGAGGAGAGAGAGAGAGAGAGAGAGAGAGAGAGAGAGAGAGAGAGAGAGAGAGAGAGAGAGAGAGAGAGAGAGTCGGATCAACAGGCTACTCAACGTAGCTCGTGTACATGAATATTATATAAGAGTTGATAACTAAAATCTTATAAACGAAACATCCAGCAGTAAAAAGACTGAAATGTTGTACATTGTTCTAGAATACTTGATTCACGTAGAAAATAATAATTAGTAAACCGTCACGTGTTTCATCTTGTTATGATACCTGCTGAATATTTATTTATTTTCTTTATTATTCAATGAGCAGATTATGCTTTTTCTAAACATTTAATTTGATCATGGCAAATCCTCAAATCGATTTTCACCAAACAAAGTGAAAGGTTGTTGAGCTTAGTTGAAAATTACCATTAGTTTGTAAACCCACTTTACAAATTCTCCTTCAAACAATGTCGATAATGCGGGATTTATTTATTTTCGAACAGCGAGGTTAAGTTGGTAAATGATATGTATTGGAATTAGCGTTATCCATATGGTTTTATTCGTTCCATTCAATGATTTATGACGTAAATACGAACACACACGCTCGAAGTAGAACCCAGTGTGTAGATGCAAGACCAACCGACAGAGGTGGCTCATGCGCTTCGGTAGGTCACGGGTTCGAGGCCCATCACCAGGAGTTTATCCGAGGTTTTGTTCAGTAATTAACGATAATCCTGTGATTGAGTCCTCTTATACATCCCTCGGGTAATCCATACACAGTTACACTAACACCCTTATATTTTAGTCACCTTGAAGAAGTAACACTGGGGAAAATTACGAAAACGATTTTTTGATTTTCCATGTTCGTATTCTGTTAATAAGTGTGGATATCTTATTGAGATATTGTATCTCTATCTTCATATAAATTAATATTGTTTCAGTAACTGTGCCTACATCAAAGATCCAATAATTATGTAATGATTAATTTGGACTGTACACTGAACTGCTTAATAAAGAAAAAAAATAGAATGAAACTATATTTTGTCGGCTATTCAGTCGTCTTCCACATGATATTAATTACTTTTTTTGTAATATTGATTCATTCTATGTAGTTTCCTTTATTTACAAGTGCAGTTTACAGGCCAAATAAATCATTTCATTATATTTACCTCGCCTGCTCTAAAAGTTACATTATAATAAAAAAAACCATTATCATCAGTGTATCTTGCCCGTTGCAGTCTAAAGATTCTACAGTTCTTTTGAATTATATAATTGCGTTTCCCGTCTCTGTCTAAGATATCTCATAATTTCTCTGTTACCTTCTCACGATAGTGATCCTTTCAACCCAACTCTTTATTTCATCTGGCGCAAATATCTTGACATTTTTTATACACTTGCTTTGTTTCTCGTCTGTCGTCTAAGAACTAAAGAGAATCTCGTCAAAAGAAAGTCGGTGAATTATATGTCGTGAGAGCCTTGCCAAGGTACCTTTATTATAGGCACAAGATCCTCTCGACTTAAGGGCACGTGAGGTAGGTATTTTCCTTTGAATGAACAAGAAAGTGCGTAAGTTCTTAAAAAGGAAAGATATCATCCACTGTGCCTTCTTTGAAAAGGAGAAGATAATGAAAATAGTCGTCGTCTTGGATACTTTATTGTTTCTTGGGAACGGTCACGTTTCAATAAAGATATAGATGGGCGAATGGATGGGGGATTAAGATTATACTTGTGCTATATAAACGAAGCGATAGCAACAAGAACACGTCCGGATTTGCTTTACAACACAGTTATTCAATTGTTCATAACCAACGGTTTGAAAAGCGTTACTTGTTACTGATTTTAGTTTTTTATCGGAATATCGTATTTTCATTATACCATGGATATAAATAAATGTAGAAATTACAGAATCCAAACAAAATACAACAGCTGCAATCGTAAGTAAACGTTTTTTTCAAGAATTTCTTCAGTCGTTATGAGTGCACTTAAATAGCCCTAGGCCAGTCTCTTCACAATAATTGAGTTGAACAATTATTGTTATAAAAATAAATTACTTTTTAAAGAATGAGCGTGCAACTGCACCCTGCGCAGGTTTCCAACGAGAAACCAGAACCATCAATGTATAATTCCTTGAAGAATTTTACTCTAAACAAAAATTATGTATCCATATTTCATCGTTCGAATGTATCAAAGTATTTTTGTTATTCATTTTGAAAACGTCTCTCTCAATGAACTTTTACATTTTGTATTTCTTACCCTGAAGTCGCGAGATAGATTCGGATGGAAAATGTCATAAGTTTCGTGAAAGGTGAATGAAAAGAAAAAAAATTACCCTTCACAGAGGGAAACTGAACAACTCCATTGTAGAGTTCGTTATTTAGGTCAAAATGTCCTAGTTATTTGACTCGGGACTTTACTTCATCATCAGTTTTCTTCAGCGCTGCACGGGGAAAGAGGCAATCAGTAGAGTGTCTAACTGATGTTCTCTCCTAGTTGGTTTCCAGAGAGGAAGAGGCAATGGAATTGACTGATGAGTTTATAAGATACACCATTACCACGGAAACACATGTTACAAGAATCTTGTTGTTTCTGTGTTTGTAATCTCGTCGACATTTATAAACCAATGGTTAACTATAAACACACTTTTCGTTTGACTTTTCTTCGCTGTAGGGTCCGGTACACATCAGTTTTACCCAGTGTCATAAAAAATGTTTTTTTTTTAATGTCCAGCGTCTGTCTGAAAGGTCATAAACCGTGAATTCGCATTAAAAACTGAGGAAAACATTGAAACAAACTTGGAAGCTCATAAGCCGGTGAAGATACCGAACCAGCTACCTTTGCACTCAGAGTCTTGCGCGTAAACGTTTTATACATTGTTGTAATATTACTATTTCAAACTTTACTTAAATAAAGTTCATTGTTGTGTCTGCATATATAATTAGATTTATTTAGTTGTCCTCCTTTGTAAAACAGTTTTTATAACTGAATAGGATAGACGTAAAATAAATAAACAAATATAGATTACTGAATTGAGAACAGCGAATAACGAGATAAATAATGTAAAAAGTTGTTACGGTTCACACAGCTACATTTATATTGGTTATTATATCATTCTGTCACGTTGAACTTAAACTTAATAAATGACTATTAACTTAAGTAAAATGACACTATATTACAGGAAATATATTTAATTTAATGAGTAATGTTTACACAGACGTTTGCATTAAGGAAAGGCAAAACTACATTTCATATACATGCACAATTCTCTGACGTATGTCCCATATTATTCATCTGCACAAGACTGTGACTAATATATAGAACGTTTGACAGCACAAATCAAGCAAGCAAACAAACTCGCTTCACAAGACGTTATATTATATGAACAGGCGAATCAGATCACTTCACGACCTCCTTTGCATCGAGTTACTCCTACCAAGAGTTTTCCTTGAATATTTAAGAAAATGTTACACAAATAATACTTGAGAATGATTTTCAATTCTCTGTTGCGTATTGATATAATGGTGAGTTTCTCGCAAGTTTAAGTTTAATTTGATCTAAGAATCACAAAGGATCCAATAAGTATAAAACACATTCGACAAAAAAGCGTTGTGTTTATTTATTAACTAATTATTGATAACTAACAGCATGTTATTATCCAAAAGTTTCAAAATACGAATAGTTGGATGAGCGAAGCGAAGACTTCAATTTCACTGACCCCTCAAAAAATTTAGCTCCAATGTTTTTTTGTTTGTTTGTTTTTTTGTTTTTTTGTTTTTTTGTCTGTTTGTTCGCACGAGTCCGGGAAAACGACATATGCGATCTTGATGAAAATTGAAGGGGACCTTCGAAATCTCTGAACTTAGACCTGCCACGTTTTTGGGTACATTCGAAGAATTATTTCTCATGAATATCGTACTTTTACGATTTTTTTCAATTTGTAATGCGATATTTTCTTGATATTTGGTCCGCGGCCGGGCAAACGGCTACTCCGATCTTGATGAAACTTTAGGGGAACGTTTGAAATCACTAAAGTTAGATATGATATGATTCTGGAGGCAATCGAATAAATATTTCTAATGAATATCGACCGTACAACTTGCGTGCAGCTTCGATATGACCTGGCCGCCCCGCACCTTTTGACTGCTACATGCACGCACACAGCAGTGAGCCTCGCCTTGCTGTCAGTCTGTTGCAGCTTAAAAGTGGTCCTACGCAAACTAAATACTTACATAAAAGCTCATCCATCAACGCGGCGGGACTTTAGCGTTTTCCTAGTAGAATATAATTGTTCGCTCATGAACGTGGATGCAAATCGCCCACGTATAATCAGCGCTGCCATGGTTAATAATTTCTCGATTTAATTAGTCGGGAAACACTCCCGTAGGTGGAAGTTGGATTTTTTAATGAAGGATAGTATTAAATGTCATTATTATTGAAACAAGAGAGACAAATAGAAAATTTGTAATTGCATACTGAAATTAATTTGCTTTATAGTTGGTTACACGTTTCATATTAAAAGCTATTAGAGACCAGTTTCGGTAACTCACGTGTAAAAACTGTTGGAATGTTTGTCAATTTTAATTTTGATCATAATGCACCTATTTCTATGTACTTGAAGGAAAAATTGGACGAAAAAATGTTTTTAAAAATGGGATAAACATCAAACCAAATTAGGCCTACGATTGCAAGACCCAACTACAGGCGACAATAACCCCTAGTTTTCGAGGGAGGCGAAGAGATCCTGATATCGCCTGGCTCTGAGATATTTGATAAACCAGGGGGAAAAGGAGTTCGGCACCAGAAAGTGTGAAAAAACAATCCTATTGTGTTGTTTTGTTGTTGTATTGATCGTTTAAATAACAGTTCAGAAACTATTACATGGTTATCCGCTGGCCACTACATCGGGACAGTTTTAATTGGAAAACAGATGTACTCACAACTCATTTAATTTTTTAAGTGATATTGTAACACTACCTAACAGTTTTTATGTTTAAAAGTGGGAGACTGTATTTAATTTCCATGTAGACATGTCTCTGATTCAATGCATGGACATTGCGTTGTTGGTTTTGCAGGTGTATTCACTAGTTGGCAGCCATTTTGTTCAGAAAGTGCAGCAATTACACAATGATGAAGTGTCAGGTCTTGCTCTCTTTTCGAAACAAATGTAATTGGATTGTACGAGGATGTTTTTAGTTGAGTACTAAATTAAAACTTTTTACTAGGTGTTTTTTAATGTAATGTTCAGAAATGTTGAAAGTTTACACTCGTAACATTATGAAGTAACATATTAAATAAACTTTTTAATAGCCAAAGGTTCCTTAGAGAAGTAGCTACATTCTATAGAAATGAAACCAACTCCACTGTAAAAGAATGACATACGGATTTTTATATTTATTTAAAAAACATATGTTAGGCAATTAAAAGGAAATGTGTTAACAAATGTACAAATATGGCAAACGAAATGAAAGAAAACTATGACTTTGAAAGTGTAATTCATGGATTTATCACGTGAATGGCTGACTACGATTTAGAATGAAATACGCCATTAACTCCTTAGCGGCGTTTATCTTTCAACGAAGAAGTTAAATAATTCACAATTTATAAATTATTATAATTTGTTAATTTAAACGCTTGGCTGCGGGCGAACGACCGTCGCCCTGGATAAAACAATATCAGCAATTTTAAGAAGGAGAAGAAGAACGCAAGCATAATCGCAATTTCACGTAACCGACGGCTGTTTTCCATGCGTATTTTCTTCCAAAATCCTATATTATGAACTTGACTATTTTATAAAACCCAACATTTAAATTTCAATCTCGTCCTATCAAAGAATCACAAAACCCACGATGTTTGCTTATATCATATTACGTAAACGTACAGGCCCACATCTGATAAATCTGATATACGTTTATATTTCAGTAGAAGCTCTAAGGGCAAGGCTATGGTAGACAAACCAAGTTTGCTCCAACCGTAACGACGTAACCCATATCTAGACCGCAGGCATTCGGCATTCAGCTTTAATACTTTTCCTTACTATTCCCATTGAAATGAATGTGAAATGGTAGCCAAGCAAAGATGTCCAAAGCAAAGACACTCCACAAAGTAAGATTACTAACAAGTTTTATTGATTTGTAACAAGATATGTTTGTAGTCGATGTTATTCAGTCGATCAATTATTTTTTTTTTTTTTTTTGGGTTGATGATAATTTATTTACTAGGAAAACGCTTAAGTCCCGCCGCGTTGATGGATGAGCGTTTTTGTCAGTTTTTAGTTTGCTTAGGACCACTTTTCCTTTGCAAGTGCTTCTTAAATGCACTGTACGTGATTGTTGTCAAGTTTCTATTGTTACTTGTTAATTGATATTATAAACCTAAAAAAAACTCATCTTAAAACCTTTATGCCATGGATTCTAGCTAACGTTTTCAAAATTTTCTTTCAGAAAGCAATACATCACCATAACCTTAATGTTCATGTAAAATATGAACGTTGTAGCCCCACCCGTCTGGTCAGAATCGGCCCGAATGTCACGAAAATATCGCACTAAAATTTTTTTTAAATCGTAAAAGTACGATATTCATGAGAAATATTTCTTTGATTGTACCCAAAAACGTGGCAGGTTTAAGTTCAAAGATTTCGAAGGCCTCCATAAAATTTCATCGCAATTGAAGTATCGGTTTAGCCGTAATCATGTTAACAAACACACAAAAATACAAACAAAAACAAAAAATAAAAACGAAAAAAATCGTAAAATTGCGATTTTCATAAGAAATAAGTTTTCGATCGCGCCCAAAAAGGTGGCATTTCTAGGTCCTAAGATTTTAAAGGCCTCCAGAAAATAACATCACAATTGGAACATCGGTTTAGCCGAAATCGTGTTAACAAATACACAAAAATACAAACAGAAAAAAAACAAGAAAATCGGAAAAAATCGTAAAATTGCTATTTTCATAAGAAATAATTTTTCGATCGATTTTTCGTACGGTGCAGTTCTAAGTTCAAAGATTTCGAAGGTCTCCATAAAATTGTATCGCAATCGGAGTATTGGTTTAGCCGGAATCGTGTTAACAAACACACAAAAATACAATCAGAAAAAAACAAGAAAAACGAAAAAAATCGTAAAATTGCTATTTTCATAAGAAATAATTTTTCGATCGATTTTTCGTACGATGCAGTTCTAAGTTCAGAAATTTCAAAGGTCTCCATAAAATTTAATCTCAATTGGAGTATCGGTTTAGCCGGAATCGTGTTCACAGTCACACAAAAATACAAAAAAAAGAAAGAAAAAAAAAACATTCTGGATTTTTTTCTCCAGTGTAGTAGAATGGAATCTTCGCTTCGCTCGCTTCCTCGCTACGCTCGCTACGCTCATCCAATAAACATTTGTATATTAAGCATGTAATTATGTTACCATAGGTATATTTTCTTATGCACATTAATAGTGGTTTTAAAATTATTTCGAAATGGTTCCTCTTCTGTGCTAGATGTGTGTCAAGGGTTAAAGTGTTTAATAATTATTTTATATATTGCCCTACTTTGACAAGTATTTAGCAAACGAATATTATACATTAAAAAACAACTGGTTTAGCTATAAACCTATATTATTTAGGAAGTAAATATTTGTTCAATCTAGATTGTCAAATAATTTAAATAGTATTACAAATTAAATACATTTCTTTATGTTATCCTAAATAAATAAACATACGAATGTAAACAAATTACAAATACAAAATATGTATTTAACATCAATTCCATAATGTTCTCTAGACTTGGCATCATTAACCTAATACAAAATTGTGTGCAATAAACTTTATTATTAAAAAGTTGATTAAAAGCATACCAAAACGCGAAATCAAAGCTAAACACATATGGAAATAGTTAATATAAAGTTAATATTACCTCCATTGCAAATAGGAGTTTGCCAACAGATTAAACATTGCAGTCGCCAACTAATGATACTACATTCACTGGGGAGTGTCCCTATAGTTCAGAAGTGGACATCTCAACTAGAGAGGGTTATAAGTTGTTTCGCTCGCGTTCAATACACAATGCCCTAGTTGAGTATTCTCTTTCCCTCCAAGGTGTTTGACAATAACACTCCCGTCTTTGCTGGAGATCTAGATGCTTAATCGCGTCACTAATTGTAGTCAGGAGTAAGTTGGAGTGTCACGGTTGGGAATTATATCTGCATGAAGTCGCTTTAAACATTAACAATGTGCAGAGTTTACACTTTCAACTACACATAACTTTAAGTGTAATAATTGTATTGCGCTTGTGGCAAACGTACTTGATTCACATAGGGAAGGTATGAGATTGTAAGCGAGATTTGTACGTGAACAAACTACTGACACATATTTTAAAACTAATTTATTAGGTACTTGATTGTGATTAACATCATTGTGAACGACTGGATGAAGTTTGAAAAACCATACAAATGAGAATGGAAACGAAAATGTGCGTTGCGTATTTAGGAAGGTCAAACTAATCGTCGTACATGGCTCGTTTTCCCAAATACGATCAAAATTTGACTGGAAGTGAAAATTTTGTTAGGACCTTGAGTACTCGCAAAAAAGTGTGACCATGTGCGAGGAGTAAAATTTAGTTTTTTTAATAGACAAGAAAACAGAAACCAAAAAAGTTGATTTTCCTGGGAGTAATCCGAACATTATAAACTGTCGTATTTGAGCTGCGCTACCCGGCACCTCCACCAAATACGTTGATTCCACTAAAACTATATTCGAACAAAGTTCTGGTCGAGTCAGCCTAGTACAACGCATTGTATTGTTTAGCTAACGTCTATCATATTCAATAAAGAAACAATTTAAAAGTTGACCCGGCACCTCCACCAAAAGTTTTATGAGTGGGCACCAGAATGCCACAATCTAGTTCACACATATATACTGCTGGCGCTTGTTAAACTTATCCCGATATATGAATACTTAAATGATACGCATCTTAATACTTAGTCAATTTCTTAACTCACAGAGTACATAACTAACATTGTCTAAGAGTGTTATCATAAAAATCATATTGACTCGTTTCAAATTTGACTAAATGTTGAATGTTGTATTAATAGTTTTCTTGATTATAATTTATGTTTTAAAATGATACATATTTTTCTGTTTACTGAAGAATCTGCCTACCTGAAACGTAAGCAAGCAGAGATAAACTTTTCTCTACCCCTATAATATTACTTTCCCCCACTTGGTTCTATTTACCTTTCTCTATACGTGATTTCCCCTCAGCCACGTTCGTGAGTAAATAAAGTGGACGAGATCGAGCAAACAAGTGCATTAGGCATCGTCTTAAGGAGGGAAAATAAGAAGAACGCTTTGAAATAAGTTCCCATCTCAATTCGATACTCAAATAACACAAATCAGAGTAGAGCAGGAAACTGCACGATCCACAGATGATCACACTGATTAGGTTCGATCTTCTCTCTCACTCACACACACACACACACACCACACACACACACACACACACACACACACACACACACACACACACACACACACACACACACACACACACACACGCGCACGCACGCACGCAGAAAAACAATAAGGGCCGTTTAAGTCGAATGGAAATCACTACGTTCGCTACGCTCACTCGTTCAATGAATGAATCAAATATAGGAAAGGGTGGGGAATGAAAAGAAAAGAAAAGGAAAAAAAAGAAAGAAAAGGAAATGAAAAAAGGAAGAAAAAAAGAAAAATAGAAAGAGAAAAAAAACATTAAAAAAGAAAAACGAAAAGAAAAAATTGATTTATTAGACGATCCCACTCAAACGAATATGAGGTTTGCCAAAAATCAGGAACAGCAAATCAGGGAGTAAAACCAAAAAACTTTCGCGGAAGAAACCACCGAACGCGAAATCTTTACTCTTGTGTTCAATCTTCATTTTTGGGTGTTAAATCTTGATAACAGTTTAGTCCAAAAATCTTGACTCTAATATATAATTATATCAGATATATAATTATTTAAAATTGTTCATGTTAAAACTGATCACAGCAATGATACAGGACACCAAACTCAAGTTGGAAGCTCCAATCAATAGGCGGCAACCAGACAATCTAGGCAGAAAAAAATAAAATTGAAAAAAACATTGATTATATCATTCATATCAAAGCAATAATGAGCAAACAAAGAAAAAAGCAAAATATTAATGAGAACTTATAAAGGTAAATTAAAAATTACAAAAAACACACAGACAATAACCTAAAAATTAAATAGTAAAAATCAAATTCTTTGCTTTTTGATTCAAAATCATTGCTTTCAATTTTACTTTTAAATTGTACAATTCCTAGATCAGTAAACTGGCTTCTAATATCATAAGAAATTGAATTCCAATGGGATTACGCCTCTGTACATAAATGACTTTCTAAATGCTTCAGAATTTAATCTGGGAAAACTATATTTCTATCACGATCAAAATTTTAAAAATATTATGGTAGAATAACTAAAAACGTTATTTTTTCAATACTTTGTACGTTTTACCAGCACGCTACATTCATCCTTTCCTCAATCGTGAAACAATCAGACTGCAATTAATCTTGGCTCAAGATAATGAATCAAACAGATGGTCAATTCTATTCTGGAGTAAAATACTCAGTTACCTCTTACTGCCCAAACACTAAGCAATAATCATCAAGTCGCATTTAATATCATTTTTATTTGTTACCAAAATTGTTGTGGTAAATGCATTGTTGGTGTAATGCTACTATTTCAAAATATTTACTTAAATGTAGTTTATTTGTTGTTTCTGCATCTATGTAATTAGATTTATTTAGTTGTCCTCCTTTAAAAAATCAGTTTTATAACTGAATAGGAAGACGTTAAATAAATAAAAAAAAAAAAGACGAGTAAATACCTTTTCAATCTATTTGTTACAGACTGTTTACGTGTGTAGGCCTCCATTTTTTTCAATCTCCTACCCTGCCCACACTAGAGGACACACTTTCAAAATGCGAAGTACAATTATCTACAATACAAACTTACTAATGGCGTTTTCCATTGGTATGCACTCGGCAAAGTGCAGAGATGTCATTGTTTGTCAACCTCCACTTGAATAACATTACAAACTGAACAAATGAAAAGACAAGTGGCAATCCAGGGGCCCCACTAGGGCGCCACTAGTGCGACCTGAGACGGCCAATGGAAAACGCCATAAATACAAAGTATGTGCCACCTTACCTTGGCTGAAGGTAAGGATCGGGGGTCAGTAGGCCTAGGCTAGGGTTCCCGGGGACGGCGGGGGGGACGGGGGGATGCCCGTAGTCAAAGGTCCAATGAAATTTCTTTATCACTATATTTGGGTTCAAAAAAACGCCCACCGGTTCGAACTATGACTCATTCGAACGTACAATTACCGAAAACATTATGCAATAAATTTTAACACTTGTTTCGCGTTGTTCCCGACCGGGGGGCGAAATAACGACCTCTGCAGAGGAGTGGGATGGCTTAGAATAGTATTTTCGCTAGCAAACCGGGTCGGGGGCGAAGCCCCAGCCTTCGGAGGCGGATTTTTTTGGGGGTATTATTGTCCTTGAGATGGCCTTAGAAGCGATCTGAGGAAAATATTTGGGGTATTATTGCTCTCAAGATGGCCTTAGAAGCGATGTGATAAAAAATTTTTGGGTCATTATTGCCCTCGAGATGCCGCAGAAGTGATCTGAGGAAAAATTTGGCGGTATTATTGCCCTCAAGATAAATATTAGAAGCGATCTGAGGTATTATTTTGAAAGGAATATGTGTAAATTGACGCATTATTTATTAACTTTACGAGATAAAGTCACTTGATAGTTATGAGATGAATGGGAATCCAGAGGTGGGGATTTAGCCATCCCGGGGCGGGGATACCTTTCAGTAAAACAGAGCCACGGATGAAATTACCAGAGGGGGAAATCCCCCCTATCCCCCCCGTCAAATTCGCCACCCTGGTTACCGAGATATGAGCACTTTAGTCGGAGAATCTACAGGTTGCCGCGTAGGTTAAAATGTTCGTCACTGGGACTGCGAGGGATTGGATACACAAAGACTGCGGGGAAAAGGGGGGGGTTTCCTTTCGCTTCTCGTAGCGCAGTTCCAGTTATCGCCGCTAGGCCGCAGCACCCCCACGGTCAGCCTGCAAGGTGACGCGCAGGCAGCCCGCTGTACACCACAGAATCCTTGATCAATGATCAGCTGTAGGCTAAATCTGTGTATCTACAGAGGCTACAGCATGCAAGGATCGGCTAAATTTAAAATTCTTTCTTTCTATTTTTTTTCCCGTCTAAATTATTTACATTACTATTGGGCTTTTTGACATAAATGAACCATATGAGAGCCCTTTTTTACCACTTGAATATCACATGCAGCATTTTCTTTCTGCGTTTATCTATTTATATTTTAGTTAGCTACTATATCGGCCTACATTAATTTGTGTGTGCATTTTACTCTTTTAAATTGTAACAGACATAAGCATTAACTATAGGAGATTTAGATTAATCAACCAATCCACCAACAACCTTTTACTTAATATTTATGACCGTTACATGGTTCTAAAAGTAAAATGCACACGTAAATTAATGTAGGCTGGTGTAGTAACTAACTTATAAACAAATGGACACAACGCAGAAAAAAACTGCTGCATGTGATATTCAAGTGGTAAAAAACACTCTCGAAGCACATTCATAAACAATGTCTATAGAATTTATTCTTATGGAAACAACTATACGTTTTGTTTATTTTTCAACTCATCTTAAGTATTCATCCTAAATATTTATATATAATTATATATAACTAGACAAACGACAATATCGTTGCTAAACGAGTGAGCGAGCCATGTGTTGAGTACCCGGTATAACATTCCCTTTCCTCTCAATACCTATGGCTGGATCCAGCATGGGTCTTTCATCCCCAGCCTAGAATTAGAATAAATTAAACAACGCAGAAGTACACATTAATAAAAGCAGGAGAAACTTCCACTTCAACCGACAACTTTGTGAATTTAAATTTGATTTATTCAGTAAGTCGTCGTAAGAGGGGGCACCGACTTTGTGGGTGCCCATGGACTTAATCACGTCTTAGATTGTCTGGATGGGTGTACAGGGGCTGAAGAACACCTCAGATTGTCTGGATGGGTGAACAGGGGATGAAGCACCCCTCAGATTGTCTGGATGGGTGTACAGGGGCTGAAGAACACCTCAAATTGTCTGGATGGATGTACAGGGGCTGAAGAACACCTCAGATTGTCTGGATGAGTGCCCAGGGGCTGAAGAACACCTCAGATTGTCTGGATGGGTGTACAGGGGCTGAAGAACACCTCAGATTGTCTGGATGAGTGCCCAGGGGCTGAAGAACACCTCAGATTGTCTGGATGGGTGTACAGGGGCTGAAGAACACCTCAGATTGTCTGGATGGGTGTACAGGGGATGAAAACACCTCAGATTGTCTGGATGGGTGTTCAAGGACTGAAGAACACCTCAGATTGTCTGGATGGGTGTACAGGGGATGAAGCACCTCTCAGATTGTCTGGATGAGTGCCCAGGGGCTGAAGAACACCTCAGATTGTCTGGATGGGTGTACACCCACACAGTACACCACGTTTTCAAAACGTTACTTTTTATGTTACAATGTTCCCAGAGGCTGTTTGCACTGCACTGTTTACAAATGTATCATAAAGTTCACCACGAGGGTTTGGTTAAGTGTTAATGGAAAATAAAAGTTTGATTTCAAGAGAATATTACAGTTTTAATTGGTCATAATATATGTGATATCCATGTCCCAGTCCCACACCGATTAATAAATCTAAGCGTACGTACATCTTCAATTTTTAAATTATTCAATTGTTTTTTGTGGCAAAATGAATAAATATATAATATTTGTGGGAAGCGTGCAATGTATGCCCTCTTCACGTGTTGTATATTGGAATTTATCAATTTTTAAGGGATATCCGAAGGCATCTTAAGAGGACTTGATTTCTTGCATTCAGATTAACGGCCGAGGAAAATCTCAGGAAAAACTTTACTCAAGATTGACGATGTCGACGGGATTTGAACCCAAGACCTTCCGAATCAGAGTCGCACGGTTAACGCTCGTGCCAACACTGTCAGTCAAAATGTGTAAAAAGAGAAAAAGCGACCCTCAAAGTCAACTTTTGATAATTTCCTCATGAAAACATTTAAAAAGTATTCTTGATATTATCGTGGAATTCTTAGAATTGGTTATATCCTGTTTAAACAGTATTTTCGGGATCCTGTCCTTCATGCTCTTCATGTGTCCGAACCTCCGAAGAATTTCTCTTTCCAGCTAATAGATCAAACTCTTTACTCCCAATTCTTCCCGTTTGTTGGCTCTAGAGTAAGCGCCAGACTCCGATTCCTGTTGTGATTTTTATTTTGGTTTGAAGTACTATCTTCAACTCGATGATAGCTGTGGGTTGTTGTCTTTTGCTGTTGATTGCTTGTTTTCATTAATTCGTTGGAACTTCTCTCAATTAAGATAAGATAATATTATGTGAACAGAGGTAGTAACGAAGAAATGCTAACACTCTTGGCTAACCTCACCATCATAATGTTAATTTGAACTTTGAGGAAGAAGAGGTTGTAAGTTTACCTTTCTTCCTCGTCTGAGCCTGTGGCAGAATTGGCCCAGGATACACCTTTGCCTATCGTAGCAGGCGAGAAAAGAGGCAAATTACATCCTGCAAACATTAGCCACTACGTATATGGAAGCATCGTACTCCCCCGAGCTCTGGCCGTCATCATAAGGTCAGAAAGCTCAAACCAAACTCTACACTTCCCTTGCATATGGCTGAATGTGTCCAGGACGTGTCTAGACGTCCCTAGGCTACAGTGGCGAAAAAAGACACAAAAGTTTGGCGAGCCCTAAAAAAATGGGAACCCCCTCCCTGTCCTCCCATTGTTGGTTCTGTCCAGCCACCGGCCAGTTTATTTTATTTGGATGAGCGTAGCGAGCGTAGCGAGCGAAGTGAAGGCTTCAATTTGACTTTCTGTTTTTTTGTTTGTTTTTCACTTACGTTACCCCAAGAAAAATAGCTCGGGTGTTTTGTTTTTTGTTAGTTTTTCTGTCTGTTTGTTCGCTCTCTACCGGGTTCGTTTGTTTTTTAGTTTGTTTTGTATAAGTGACGACATGAAACGTCCGTGGCTATCAGCCAATAAGATCACCTTGTGTTCATTGACATCTCACTCTTGAGGCATGCACTCTGCTTCAGGCCTAATATGAAGAAGATAATTAGGAGGCCTAATGCAACTAATGGCACCCGAATCCTCATAATTCTCGTCTTCTAAACACAAGCTTATCCATTTTGTTAATTTTGGAACACTGATGAGTGCAATCTATTCTGTTTTGTAAGATAATATTGGATTCAGTTAGAGCACTGATTTCTCTTTTGCACAACTTAACCTCGTTAAATAGATCATCTAGTTTGATGATCAGAGCTTGATTAGCAGCCATCAATTCAGCAAAATTACAGTTAAGTAGAGATAAGCTTTTATTAACATCAAGTGCCGTCGAGTTTACTTTAGATGTATAATAATATCTTGTAGGCCTACCTTCAGCCATGATTGTTTTTGACTGGTCTTGAATTTGCCTTGACTTGGAGACTCAATGTTAATTTTATGCACTAAAAATTGACGTAGCGTCAGGCGTCACAAACTTACATTTAAATTACTCGTAGTAATTTATACTTGCAGTATTAACAGGAAAACACATTTTTAAATGTATTAAATCAAACAAATATTAGTAAAATAACACGAGCTTGTGATGGCAGTTCTGTTTTTTTACAACGCTTATATTAGCTTCATGTGTTTGTCTGTCTGTCTATCTGTCTGTCAGTCTGGACGGAATCTTACAATCGATATTTCACCCACTTCTCAATGTCTAATCGAGCTTACATTTTTCGAACATTCGTATTCTTGATGACAATAGATGTATCAATTAACAGATTCACTAATCAATCAATTAATTCATCATAATTAATAATTAATGTTTTATATGGGAATCGTTATTTCACCCACTTCCCAATGTCCGATCGAGCTGAAATTTTTCACACAGACGTATAATCTTGATGACAATACATGAATCAATTTATCACATTAACTAGTTAATCAATTATTTCATCATAATTAATTAATCAAACAAAGCTTCATATGGGAAATTAGTCACAGCTAGTGAGGATGGGCCAACCAGATGCAGAAATTCGGACACGTCCAGTGAGCACATAATATTCGATTACAACATTTTTAAGACTAAAAATTATAAAATAATATTACATGATTTAAAAAAAAAAAAAAAAAAACAACGCTCATATTTAAATGTACTAAAAAGTAAAAAATAAATTTTCACCAAACAAATTTTTGCCTTACTCGGAAAATAAAAGCGTTGGGCGCTTTCCCTCCATGAACAACAAAATTCTGTAATCTATGTCAATACCGTAAGCGCCCAATGCTTTTATTTTCCGAGTAAGGCAAAAATTTGTTTGGTGAAAATTTATTTTTTACTTTTTAGTACATTTAAATATGAGCGTTGTTTTTAATTTTTTTTTTTCATGTATTTTTTGTTTTGGTTGCTATGGAGTTTGCACTACTACTAAGACTTAGATTCTGAATCCGGTCTAAGTGTTATTAATGAGTTCGTATCAAATTATTTTGTACCGACCCTTATAGAATTTGTAATAAGAGCAATGATAAAGTTGTTATCAAGTTTCAAAATATTAAGAGGTGGTAAAACAATATTTGCCATAATTTCGTCGAGGAAATACACACATTGTATAGTTATCTTGGCATTTTCGGTATTTCCACAACTTTGCATAAGCTATAGAAATAAGCATGGATGTAGAAATTGACGCTCTGTCATCTTGTTTCACCCCCACCCCCTCCCCCCCCCCCCCACCCACCCTGTTGTTATTTCATTGAAAAAGAAATATTTATAACTGGTAGCAGAAATTAAGTAATTGTTCATTAGCTTCTGTTCCGTAAAAACCATACACAAATAAACAAATGTTAAACAAATGTTCCTGCTGTTTATAATTCCAGCAAATCCAAAGGGTTATTCATAATCTCTTTTTCGATCTGTTGTGCGATTAGTCGAAATTTCGTGTCGGGATTTTTTTTTTTTTCACTCAAAATAGGTACCCGATATTTGGGTAATAAAAAATAAAAAATGTAATAGTTGTGGACGGGCCTGTCCAGGATGTATATGCATTATTGGTGGAGGTGCCGGTCCAGACAATCTTAAATTCATAGCTGCACCGAAAGCAAAATATACAAAATGTCATACAATAAAAAACTAGTTAAAAGAAAATAAATTGGAAAAAATTAGAATACTAAATTCTTCACTTAGTCAAACTCATCACCCATTTTCACTGGTACTATTATAACGGCCGTCTTAACCTTATCCCCAACCGTCAAAACCACTCTTAACACAGTCCTAGTGAGAACGTTTTCTAGACATGTTGATAAAACTGCGTTATTGCTCTTGTTTTTTTTAAAAGTAGTCAATTTGTTTCTTGACTTATCATTGCCATACCAACATACATTTTCCAAATATTATCAATGGACCTAACTCATAGTAAGTGGAATGCTTGGCACGAAAACACCAACAAACTGTGGGAAAAGGGTAAAACAATATTGCAACAATGATCAACGAGCAACAATGAGGCCTTTATTGGTGCAAACAAACAAACACAATGATTATTATATTCACGATTGGGTTACATTACAAATAATAGCTGATTTCAAGTTAATGCTATAAAGCTCTAAGACATAAAGCTACAAGACAGTTTGATGCAAAGTTACAAGCCACTGTTTGTTGTGATCCACGGACGCAATTCTGACACTCGAGAATAGACATCGGGTATGTTTCTGTATGCACACGGGTAATTCCAGGACACAAGACCGACCAGGGTCTTGACGCCACCAACGATTGCAGTCAGCGGGCTACCGGAATCACCCTGCAAACACACATTTCCTGTGAACGTCAGGAATTATCGAAGTAAAATCACAGTTGATGTGCGGGGCGGCGAGGTCGTCATTAGCTGTTTTTTGCCACAAAACTATCACGATAACGCAGTGGGCTGAGTTAAATAAGAATTTATTTATTTTCCTAAGCAACTCCTCATAATTAACATCAAAACCCCAGTAATCGCACATTGTACAATAACATTATCAGTTAGTTTTATTTCAATTGAGTGGATGACACTGCTGTCTACATGTTTGTATGAATAACAATTAAATGTTGTGACTTTTTTTTTTATTTCAAAACCAAAAAAATCAGTTTTTCAAAAAAATATTTATATTCACAGTTTTATTAACTTTCCTTTTCTCAAAATTTAAGACGTGTCGCTCCAATTCCCACCAGCCCCCTCAATTATGTAGTAGATAGTGCCAAATGCATAATAATATACAATCTTGCATTTATCGACTATCCTTACCTTACACGACCCTTTCCCCCCTGTACTTGCTCCTCCTGCGCACATCATCCTTGGAGTTATGGTCATGGGAAAGATCGACCATATTACCTGGCACCACCAAGTTTCTACGTAACCGACAGTCAAAGCCTGCAGTGGTGTGGTGAGACATCCGCCATACTGTGGACACAAATAATTTGTACGTAGAAAATAACCCCGTTTCCAGCACTAATCATCGGCTTAGGCCCCTACATGTGTATTCGTTTTCAAAAGTGTCAGATTTTACGTGGGAATAAATTGAAGGTATATTTAAATTTATGAAGGGTAGAATTGTGTGAAAGTTTTATGTATGAAAAATTGGAAAAATTTCAAATTGCATAGATAAAATACCGGTACAAAATGCATTATTTATAGTAGCTATGATTTTTAAATGGACATTTGAAATTGTTAATAATAGTTTTCCATTGGTAGTAACGAAAAAGCTTCTTCAGTAGTAGTTATTTACGAAAGCACAATAGAATTTCGAAGTACTGAACCAGCAAAGAACTTACGAACATCGCTCCCCAGCCACTGACGGTCAAACTTTGTCCATCTTGAAGATTCAAAGTTGCGGCGGGGAGTGCGATGGTGCTGACGTTTACATTGAGCACGAAGCCTGGAGTCTGCACCTGTTCAAAAAACAAAATTACAAGATGAAAACAAAGTATTTGGATTAATTAAATTTAGACAAAGGCCCATAAAAGTAAAAAATTACGTCAAATGAAGCAGTAGTAGCAGGATGGTTATATACTCAAAAGTAGTTGCAGTAGCATGAAGCTGCAGAAATTTGGGAAAATAAAGTTATCTCTCCCAATATGTATGCATTTCAATTTATTCAGCCAACTGATATGTGCATAGTGTTCGTGGCACACACAACTCACAACAAACACACAAATAACAAACAAACACATCACCCACCTGACAACACATACAAATACAAGAAATTTTCGTAAATTACAAATAATATTACAGTTACAATTATATATAATTGGTAGGTTTGAACAACGTACCTTAAGCAGAGCTATGTCGTAATCGACTGTGCTCGCAATGTAGCGGTCATGGACGATCTTCTGTATAACCGGTTTGACAGTTCCACCGTTGTTCAGAGTGGCGCTTCCCGCCCTGAGGCTCATAATAGTGACACTTTCTTGCGCGCAGTGAGCGGCTGTCAGAGCCCAGGTTGTACTGATGAGGACAGCACCACAGTAGTGGAAGCCGTTTACCAGAAGGGACAGCTGTAAGCAACAACCATAGTGTTACAAGTGCTATCTAACAACTATCCAATAACCTAAGCGGACTTACGAAGATTCGTTGTTCAGGGGGCTACTGCTAAAAGTACTCGTCCTGAGGAGGTAATGTCAGGGGTTCCTCAAGGCTCTATTTTAGGGTCATTGTTGTTCAAATTAATTGTGTATGATTCTCTAAGAAAAATATTTTCTTCATACGCTAATGATATCAAACTGTTTGCTCCAATTAAGTTATTACACGTTACATAGATTTATTAGACTCTTTGAAATTCAACAAGTAGGCCTTTATAAAATATACATAGAATGTTTGAGTTGTCATTATTTTGGATTTGTTACAGGTAAGTTATTAATATTAAAAATTAAAATATTAACATCTTGTTCTTATTTTAAAAATACACTATAAATATAAATGAATAATTCATACATTAATCAGTTCCAAGAGCAATATACAACATTTTCACATTACCAACAGCAGAATATGAACTGTACAATATATACATCATTTCCACATGCATCCTACCGGCTTTTAAACTCCTGTATAGAAAAGTAGCACTCCTGAAATAGCATACTCTTAAGTTTTAGTTTGAACTTCGTTATATCTTGTATCTCCTTAATGTTTTGTTTAAGGTAGTTAAAGAGTTCAATTCCACTAACTTTGAGTCCTTTTTGCATGTCGAATTGTGAGGTTACACTGGGGTATTCCAAGTTTATTTTTATTTCTTGTGTTTAGGTAATGGACGTCGGAGTTGCATTGAATTTATTTTTATTTTTATGCACAAACATAAGATTTTTTTACATAAACACACATAAGGCATGGGTAGTATTCCAAATTTCTTGAATAGTGGTTTCCAGTTAGTTCTTAATACTGACAATGATATGATTCTAGTTGCTTTTTTAAAAGGAAAACATGTTTGTTATCTGTTTAGTTACCCTACAGTGCAATTCCATATGTCATCAATGAGTGGAAGCAAGAAACATAGTGTTTTTAGGTTTTTTATTAACCAAAGTACTCATTTTTCTCAGAAGGAAGCATGCCGATTGCCGATT
Source organism: Sweltsa coloradensis (assembly GCA_024449915.1). NCBI lineage: Eukaryota > Metazoa > Arthropoda > Insecta > Plecoptera > Chloroperlidae > Sweltsa > Sweltsa coloradensis. Next base: position 134,729 of record JAMZAV010002409.1, on the reverse strand, counting down.
TAAGTTTTGGTTAAAGATTCCTTATGTTCCATTTTAGTTTACAATGGAAGCCAGTGAAAGCCTCAGAATTCAGTGTCAATTGTTGGATGGATTCTAATTAGACAGTCATCTCGTATGTTTAAAGAATGTAAATTTTGTTTGTGTTATGTGTTTAATACATATTATTTAGATCGCAGAGTGGCGTTTGAAGTTTTCAGCCCAATACTAGGAAGGAATAGGGAAATGAAAAAAAACAAATCGACGGAAAATGAAGAAAGATAAAAAGTCTGCTGACCACCATTTTTTAAACGTTTCAGTGACTATAGTTGACATAAATTACAATGGGTCTGTTAATTAATAAGTTACCCATTATTGTCAACACATCGAAATCCCTGAGGATCGTAGTTCCTTATAATTGTTAATCGCCTTATACATAATATTAAAACGCCTTGCGCGCTTTGTTATTTTATTTGGTCTTAGTTTATGAAAGTTAAAGATTCATATTCATAGTTGATGCGTAAGCTAGACACTACTACAAAGGTATTTGTAATATTTTATTTTTATTTTATTATTACAAATATTCTTTTTGTAGTGAAGAAGTGCTGATGATTCTTAATATATCTACAACAAAAACAACCAACAAATCTCGTCTGTAAGGACTTTGCATGAAACACCTCAACCTCCACCACATCTACTATACTTTGGACTAGTCAACTTACCTGGTAAGGGAACGCAGATATGGGCACAGCAACTCCACCAACCACCCTGCCAGTTAAATCGCTTGTAGCCAAAGGAGCTGCAACAATATAATATGTATTAGGCTTTTATATCATCTGGGTTGTTTCGTTATAACTTCATACGTACAAAACTACAGGTCAAATTACATTAAATCATGTGTTTGTGATTTGATGGATACCTTGTCTGACACCACCACTCCATGCACGCATCCAATATAGCTGGCTGCCAAGTACTGATGGTAGTTCTATGTAGCACGTTACATTAATGAGATTGTTGTGTTTTAATGCATTGTTTTTTGTATGTTACTATTTCAAATATTTACTTAACTGTAGTTCATTGTTGTGTCTGCATCTATGTTATTAGAATTATTTAGTTGTCCTCCTTTGTAAATCAGTTTTAAAACTGAATAGGATAGACGTAAAATAAATAAATATCGATTCACACATTGAATTGGTATTACAAAAAAGGGTGTGTATAAAATGGTTTCGGTTAATTTCAATTTCAAATTTCAAATAATTTGTAGGCAGATCATTTTTGAAAACTCATTTTTTCCCATCGCATTTGATTGTTGATGCTGTTAGACAGAGATTATGGTAATTATTTTTATTTGTAATAATGCCAGAATCGTTTTATATAACTGAAAATAATCGCGAAAGATTAGGGTCTGAGGCCTAACAGGGATTTACTTCTTAATTCTTAAATTTTTACTGCTTTTATGGTATTGTCTATATTAAAATATTAATTATATCACCTTCACCCCAATTGTTTTTTAAACAAGTATAATTAATAATAATACAGATATTGTAGGTTGATATATTTAATTTATAAACTCACAAAGTTGAATTAATTTGTGAATGGTTCTCTTCAGTTATGTAGAAACTTTAAACATTGAATGTATGATCAAATATAAATTTGTAAATTGCTTTATGTTCTAATACAATATTATATAAAATCGTTTTAAAAATGATCTTAAATTCTGCATATTAAATATTATATAAACATTGTTAAATAATTAATTATAGAAATCGATATTTTTGTAATTATGTCACAATTATCAATTACCTGAAAATATGCTGTTCCCCGAGTTTATTCACGACTCTGAAACAAATAAATGTATCATAAATGTATCATTATATCAAACATGACAAATAGAAGGCAACAATGTGTGTAAATCGCATATCAACGTATTTCATGAAATAATTGCATATTTTGTTTTGTGAATCAGCAGGGAACAAAATAGTCGTATCGCCAATATATTTGAGCACTATTGGACACGCTAAGTTTGTTTTCAACCAAAGTAGAATACAATTATCTGACAGGATTTAAACACTCATCTCAAAACATATTTTATATCTATTTTGATTTTGATTTTAAAATCTGTTTTGCTTAATTTTTGTAGAGACTAGATAATTATGCTGATTATTAATTTTAGCCCTATCTCATTATCATTCAGTATCAAGACCTCATCCAAAATAGAGAAGGTAAAAAGCAATGGAATCAGAAATAAATTGGGACTAGAAACATTGAGGTTAAGACTCGGAGTCACAGTGACTCGTAATCATGCCAGATGCGATTCTGGCGAAACGTCGAGTGGCAGGCAACAGACAAAGTCTGTTGCAGCCATAGATATAAAACACCTATAGTAGGCTAGATTAGCAGTCATTGGTCCACTTTCGTGACAATTATAAGCCATCTTGAAAGACTTGTTTGCATGTTAAGTAAATGGGAGCGATTTGTAGCCCAAATAGTTCTCTAGATTGCCGTCAGGTTGACTGGTGAGCATACTAGCCATTAACATGTAAACTCTCCCGTGCATAGGAGAGTTTTACTCCCTGAAACTATTGGCGAGCTCTGGGTCGTCGTCCGGGAACTTTCCCCTTCCCTAAGACTACTCCCCGACGGCGACGACAATGACAACACGGACGGATTTATGACACAGACGGAGACGACCACGACGTGGGGGAACCCCTGCCCTCCCCATAAGCTTGTGGCTGGTTCTAACCAGCACAGGCCTGTCCACCACTTGTCCCCGCGCGTCGCCCCTTACGTCCCTTCCTTCGTCTCGATTAGCCAAGTGCATAAATATGAGACGTTAAGCAATATCCCATATATACATATATTATATATATATATATATATATATATATATATATATATATGTTTTTGTCTTAAGCTTTCGTGATCCATGGTTAATGTTTTAAGTATCTTTACGGTAAATAATCACGCACAGTATTATAGAAAATAACTTTTAATCCCGACGTTTCGGAAAACTAGGTTTCCATTTTCAAGGGAAGGGTAAAACAAAATTCAATAAAACAACAACAGCATTATAAAAATAAACAAATAGAAGAAACAAAAAACACACTACCTTGCAAACATAGAAAAATATGATCCAATTGCAGTGACCCTAAAACCAAATCACTTGGTTGCATTGTGAGTGTGACTTCTTGCAAGCCTATCGTTGTCTTCGTGTCTTGGTTACCACTGGCAGCTCAGTCTCATACTTTGCAAGAGCTGCAGTATGACTTCTAGTCATCCTTCTGCTGGATTCCTCATTCCTAGACATGATGCTGGCAACGTCCGTATAGTCCCACGTTGGTCTAGAACTGCAGACACTCTTATTAGTTGTTGTACCGCTTTCTTTGACAAGCCTCTCAACCAAAACAGGCTTCCACGATTGAGCAAACGTTTGCCATCGTCTCGTTTGTTAAGATTGAGTGGGCGCTTCTCAATTTCCACTGCCTCTCTGACGATCCGACTAGATAGATGGCTTACCATGGCAAGAGGCCTCATTCCGTCAAAATTAATGGAATGACCCTCCTTCTTGACAACCGGTTTTTTCCACAAGGCTTGAAAAGAAAAAGCAGCAGCAGAAGAAACTCAAGTCGATCCAGTAGACAAACCAAGAGCCACTGCATATTTGTTATATGTTCGAGGCGACCACCGACCGAATTGGCAAACTACTGGCTATTGAAAACATCAAGACGGTTTTTTCGACAGACAGAACTTTAGGCGAAATGATTGGCAGCCACAAGGCAAGATTCCTTCGGAGGGTTGGGGCGTCTACGAGATTCCGTGTGGAGACTGTTCGAAGACATGTTGGACAAACTGGTCGAAATATGTTTTTACGCCTACAGGAACACAAGCTCGCCGTCAACAAGATGGAAACAACATCTGCTTTAGCACAACATGTCAAGAAGGAGGGTCCATTCCATTGATTTTGACGGAATGAGGGCCTCTTGCCATGGTGAGCCATCTATCTAGTCGGATCGTCAGAGAGGCAGTGGAAATTGAGAAGCGCCCACTCAATCTTAACAAACGAGAAGATGGCAAACGTTTGGCTCAATCGTGGAAGCCTGTTTTGGTTGAGAGACTTGTCAAAGAGAGCCGTACAACGACTGATCGAGTGTCTGCTGCTCTAGATGAACGTGGGACGATACGGACGGAGCCAGCCATCATGTCTAGGAGTGAGGAATCCAGCAGAAGGATGACTAGAAATCATACTGCAGCTCTTGAAAAGTATGAGACTGAGCTGCCAGTGGTACCAAGACACGAAGACAGCGATAGGCCTGCTAGAATGGTCACAGAAGTCACACTCACAATGCAACCATGTGATTTGGTTTTAGGGTCACTTCAATTGGATCTTAATTTCTATGTTTGCAAGGTAGTGTGTTTTTTTTGTTTCTTCTATTTGTTTATTTTTATAATGCTGTTGTTGTTTTATTGAATTTTGTTTTACCCTTCCCCTTTAAAATGGAAACCTAGTTTTCCGAAACGTCGGGATTAAAAGTTATTTAAATACTGTGCGTGATTATTTACCGTAAAGATACTTAAAACATATATATATATATATATGTTAAGTTATACTTTACGGAAATAATCACGCTTTATTGGATGTTTAAAACAAATATTTAATTAATATATATATTAATATATATAACATCAAATGATTACTAAATTTCCTTATGCAATAACTTATTATTGTTTCTGTTTATTCACTTCCATGCTGCACAAGCTAAAACCATATTAAACAATCCAGTAAAATACTTTATGGCATTAAAAAAGAATAAATTAAAACGCCAAATCACCGTCTTAAAATGGAGTGATTGGCGCTTCAATTTGGTACGCTCGCGCCTGTGCGGAGGTATTGGAGACTGCTCATCTAGCCTACTATAGGTTGTTTAATATCTATGGTAGCAGGAAACTCAAACAAGCAGCGGAATGTCCCGGAAGACAAAAGCAACATATATCTATATTATATAATAGTACTTTAGACAGAAATAAAAAAAAATAAAACAGTGACTACACCGGGGATTGAACCAGGGGCCTTGGCTATCCGGGCCATGCTCTTACCAACTGAGCTTTGCAGCGGTGAATTTAATTGGAATTCTCGGTCTGTTTCTTAATAACGTGTGTAGAGCAGATTGCACTGCCTATTAGACTACATACGAAATTTACTGGAGAAATTTCAAACAATCTCTTAAACCCTAGAGTTGGGATATGTGATGTTTAACCTTGGTTTTATATTAGGCGACTATGACGCTGATATGTTAGTACTTTAGACAGAAATTAAAAAAGGTGACTACACCGGGGATCGAACCCGGGACCTTGGCTTTCCGGGTATGCTCTTACCAACTGCAGATTAGACAACAGTCTAATCTGCCCTGACACATGTTATTAGCATTGTACAAAACAGACCAAAAATTAGACAGTTTTAAATTGGTGGCCGCATAGCTCAGTTGGTAAGAGCATAGCCCGGTAAGCTAAGGTCCCGGGTTCGATCCCCGGTATAGGCACTTTTTAATTTCTGTCCAAAGTACTAAAAGACTCTTTACACGAGCAATTAATTGTTAGCAATGATTGCCGCAATTAAATTTACTCCAAGTTGGATACACACATTTCCTATAACGCATTTACACGCCTTCTGAAAAATTGCTAGCAATAATTGCCAAAAGTAGGACTCTGTTCAACTTTTCAGCAATCATTGCTGGCAATTAATTTTCTTGTGTAAAGGGTCTTTAACATATCAACGTCATAGTCGCCTACTATAAACCAAAGTTAAACATTATATATCCTTCCACCTCGGTTTAAAGAGATGGTGTGTAATTCTCCAGTTAGTTTCGTATGTAGTTTAAAAGGCAGTCTAATCTGCCATACACACATTATTAACATTGTAACAAAACGGACCAAAACTAAGACATTTTTAAATTGGTGGCCGCATAGCTCAGTTGGTAAGAGCATAGACCGGTAAGCTAAGGTCCCGGTTCGATCCCCGGTGTAGTTACTTTTTTAATTGTGTCTAAAGTACTTACATAAATTATACATATTATTCTACACTTAACGGAAATAATCACGCAATATAAGATGTGTTAAACAAATATTTAACGACCTCTTCAACGTTTCAAAAGACCAGGCTTTCATTTTCAAGAAGATAATTCTAGTGGCCTATCCAGGGTGGATCAGGGGGCTAGCCACCACATCTTAACCTCTTCAAAAATACGTATTTAAAAACATTCCACCCATTGAGTCGTTAGGCCGAGCCCTTTCCCCCGAAATATATTCCTGCGTACGCCACTAGACAGTTCAAAAAAAAAAACGTCGAAGAGTATATTAAATATTTGTTTAAAACATCTTATATTACGTGATTATTTCCGTTAAGTGTTGAATAAAATTAACAATGGATCACGAAAGCCTATAACTTAACACAATATATACATAAAATGTGTCGGTATAATAGACATTAAAAAGTGCCTCCACCGGGTTTCTGATACCAATATAGCAGCGTCATAGTCGCCCACTAAAAAAACAAGGTTAAACATACAAAAAACGATTTGGAGTGTATCTTTAAAATATTTTCTGGAAGAAAGTACACGACACGACATAATACATAAATAATTGTACAAACACAAAACATGCATAATGTGGTTTTACATCATTTAAACACGATAACATAGTCATTATAATATGTGATGTGACTCAATCGTGTAGGGTTATACATACGATACAATTTCACAGGTTCAAAACTTTATCTAAACATTAAAGATATACAGTCAGTCATATGCCATTAAAAGGTAAATTATGTTCATTAAATTTATATGCAATTATATATAATTGTTCCAAGATTTATTACAATCCCACATCATATTATAGTGGTCTTATAATTACCCTGCGCCAATGCAGAGGACAGCCCCACCAGCACAACCAACAGCATGCAAGGTCCTGTAGAGCCCTTCATTGTAGAGGACTTGCGGGTCGGAGGTTGAATGATACCTACTGGGCTGGACACCCGCCTTTTATACGATTTACCCTCGTGGGAGGGCATAGGAGTAGGCTTATGCATAAAAAAGTATTTACGTAACAGGATGGGTATACGTGTAATGAAATATACATTAATAATTGTGTACAGATGAAGTGTCACATTAAAGTTGAACTTACAAATTAAAAATTCAAATTAATGTCGTCCCTATAACCAATTTAATTTATGTGGAAAGATGAAATTGCGGGCAAGTGTGATAAATATTTCCATTTCATATTTATTTTATTTGGGGGTGATTATTTTATTATGAAGTTATATGGGCTACGATTGAAGCCAAGCATGGATAATTACGCTGGATATGCGCCACAATGGCGTTGACTTTGAAATAGCCCTCGACTCTGACACAATGTTATGTAACACAGGGTTACGTAATTCGTTTTGAAATATAGGTTATCAAAATGGGGAAATGAAAATATCATAGTAAAGATAAATACATTTTTTAACTTTGCGCGTTAACATACCTAGGGATTTATATTCCCATTTGCTGATGTCTTACTAGGTATATTGGAGTTAAGTTATTTGTAAAGTGAAAACCTAAGGGCTGTTCATCAAGACTCAATCCCGGCATAAACGTCAGACACAACTTTCGCTCAGGATTGCCCGTGGTGGGTGTCGAAACGGACATACCGATTTATTGTCTGGAGTGTAGCGCAAAAACACAAACTTGGTCCACGAATGTTGTTATAAGTAATGATCATGTATTGTTATGTTACACTGAAAATCATCAGTATCAGTTTTTGAAACAACATGCATCCAATCACTACGCATCAATCGTGTGTATTTTAAATTTGTATTGTTCTAAAATTTGTAGTTCAGATCACCTTTTTATACTTCGTATATTTTATGTATATACACACGAATACAAAATCTTATGAAAAGACAGCAAAGCTTTTCACACACGGATATTGAAATTTGAAAGAATAGGGATAATTTGTATATCCTTCTATATTGACACCAATATATAATTTATACTTGATTGAGAACGGAACGGGTGTTACATAAGTGCAACTACATAAAATCATCTTAGCCCCGTGATTTTAATCCATGCCAAGTTTTACGAAATTCAATATGAAACTGTTAAATCTATACATATATATATATATATTTTTAATGCAATCATATTTTTTTTAGCTATGCAAATATTTAGAGCGAAGAAAAATATTTTTATGTATTTATAGCAAATCTCAATGATTTAGAATGTGTGAGGTTTAGAGCTGTATTTTTTAAGTTTTGTATGCGTGGAATCTCAATATTATTATACAATAAATTTTAAATACAGATTACATAAATACTCTTACTTTGAATTTCCTTATTTCTATTTAAAAAAAATATATTATACCGAGTTATGACAGTTTTGTAACTGAATATTGAATTGTAAATTGAAACAATAATCCGGCGGTTAACCTCAGTGTTATACTTGTAATATCCCAGTAAAACAATATCAGATTTCTTGAGAATGAATTAAAGAAATAAAAAGTTTATGTTATATTTGAGGGGAATAGCCTTAAACTTTATCCGGAAAATTCCGTCAAAATTGAAATATTGCTTGGGAAGAAATGTCGTAGGGTTATTTCGTATACATGCAATTCCAGCACGCTGTCTCAAAATATGTTATTATTTTTATTTGTATAATTTATTAGACGAGGGAGCGCAGCGAACGAATTTTTTTAATGTCAGGCGGTGACCAAGGTGGACCGAATATTGCACGCTCAAGGTTACCCAAAATTATCTTTAATTTTTTAATACAATCCAGAAATAAAAAAATCTATCCCGACCGTTGTTTGAACCCGGGTCTCTCACATTCCGGGTATAAAGTCGCCTTAGCCAACTACTACATTTGCATTTAAGTTCATTGATATTGATGTATATTTTATTAATTGATATAAAATTTCGAAAAATAAGTAGAATGAAGAGGTTTGTAACAGAGAGAATGTTGAGGTTACTAAAAGATTCTTATATTCACTCTGTTATTGATTATTGTTTAGTGGTTTGGGCAGTAAGACCTTCTACCGAATATGTTGTACTCCAGAAAAGAATTGACCATCTTTTTTATTCAATTCCTATGAGCCATGATTTACAATATGCTTGCTTCACGATTGAGAAAAGAATGAAGTATAGCGTGCTGGTAAATACATACAAGTATTGAAGGTGTGTATTTAGTAGAGATGTGCAAAAATGGTTTGAAAATTCGCACCTTAAAAAAAAATTGCGATTTGTCGCGATTTACCAAAAAACACAATTTTCTCATGCTCAACATAAAATGTTTTTAAATGAAATAAAAATAAAAAATAACAGCAAGTTTCAGGTTATTTATGATTGATTTTAATGATTTGAAAGAAAAACAAGCACATGAGAGTGAAGTTTAGAACCAGTTTTAATTTTAAGCTCAATTTCAGCCTTCAATTTTTATAGTTTCCGGCAGTTTTTACCAGAATTAATTTCGACTACCGGCACCTCCACCAAAATTACGAAATTATTCATTGTCTTATGATATAAATAAGAATTGTATTTTGAGCTGACCCGCGTTCAAACGATTATAACGATCCCACAATCGCGTTGTAAGACCCGGCACCACCACCATATGTACCAGCTAGGATTAATTTAATTCCGACTACCTACCCGGCACCTCCACCAAAACTTGGAAAAAAATTTATAAATTAAATTTCGTAACCTAATTCGCGTTCAAAGACATAATTGATAATTTCGCCACTAGTTAGCGGTATCTACTAAAATTTCGCGAAAATTCGCGAATTGGAAATTGGTACCATTCAATCACAATTCAAGAGATTCATGTGCAAACTGAATTTGGAGGGGTTAATGCAACTTTAAAAAAAATCGCGAATTTCGTTGTCACAATTTTGCAAATCTCTTGTATTTAGGTATTCTACCCAATATTTTTCAAATTGTTGATCGTAATAGAAATTTTATTTTAATGCACTCATTGCAAGTTCCTAGGTTAATTTCTGAATCATTAAGAAAGTCATTTTTTATAGACGCGTATCCTTTTGGAATTCCATTTCTTATGATATTATTAGAAGCCAGTTTACTGAGATAGGAATCGTGCAATTTAAAAGTAAAATTGAAGCAATGGTAATGAATCAAAGAGCAAAGAAAAATTGATTTTAACAATTTATTTGTGGTTCATTTTATTTATTTATTTATTTTATTTATCTAGGTGCCCGTTAGGGCGCCGCAGCCAAGCCGCGGTGCGCAACACACTCAAGCTCCTTATACATACACCAAGCAGAGTTGGGGTGATTTCGCGGTGTTACCCAGCCGTCATGTAACGTGATGTGAACTTGAAAACTATCACAATCGAGGGGATTTAGGTACCTGACAACACATGCCAAATTTTATTGGGGTACGATTATTCCTTCTTGGTGAAAAAATGGCTTGAAACATGCTTTAAATCACTTTAAGGATGTTAGCTACTGCCTACTACTGCCTACTACTGCCTACTACTGCTAACATCTAATACGTCGGCCCGCGATTCTGACCAGACGGGTGGGACTACAATGTTCATATTTTACATGGACATTAAGGTTATAGAAATATAGTCTCTTTTGAAAAAAAAAGTTGAAAAAGTTTGTTGGAAGGCTTCCAAATAAAGGTTTTAAAATAAGCCTTAAACACTTGGCATACAATCAACAAGTAACCATAGTTACTTGACACTTGTTGACGGTACAAGCAGAGTTAGGCGGGAAAGTGCGATACGTAAACAAATGGCGGACATTAAAAATTTTTCTTCTTTGTGTGGAACGAGAAAAGGTGTCATTATACTCTCATAAAACAAATCAGGAACCGTCCCTGGCCTAGGCCCAGATGTAGAAAATTATTTATAATACAACAGTGTAGGTCTAAAGTTCCATTAGGCTAAAGGACTAGATAAATAAATACTTACATTACATGTTTGACAAGCCTAGCCAACCCGGCTAGACCAGCACAACCAATTGTTCTGACAAACTTCCCGCACAAATAACTAGTTTTGATTACTAAAAGCCTAATTCAGATAACCAATAGTATGATTGTCCACCTAGGATTTACAAAAATGTTCGGAAATAATACACATATTCTTTTCTTTTTAGCCATATTTATAGTCATGATCAAAGTCAGCTTGCTGCTACACACAATGTCAAAGCGAGGTGTCGAATATTAGCGTGCTCATCTGTTTGTTTACATAATTGCAACAATCAAATCATTTCATGCAACTCGTCTTTCGATTGGCCCGCGTTTATGAAGGCACTGCCATCTAGAATAAATATAGAACGTTTTCGAGCTCTTTGGTACGCAAATCTTTTTAAAGTGTCTGGATTTCGTGAACCGTACCCCACGTGAATAACAGCAATACTCTTTCAACTCACAACCCATGACGTTTTCTACGATACCGTTCAAGAATACCAATTTCTTCGAAAACGAAAACGACTTCGTTTTCAAATTGCGTTTTCAACTCATCTCCCACGAACTCAAGAATTGGGGTCCAGTCCTTTTACCGTCGTTATACCATGGTTATATCACCTATACCCAGGATGTACATGAATCCGGGTCTAGATATTTTACATCCTATTGTCTATTGTTATTGCTAATACCATAGAAATTAAATCAACTTTGATAAAATTATTATATTTCAACAAATAATTTTACAATGGAACTTGAAAAAGTAATGAGATCACACACATAACAAAAACTTGTAGAAATACAGCCAAACCTTACACACTCAAAAGAAATGAGATCTTAAAAAAGGGCCAAGCTCATCTGCCCTTCCACATTTGCGCATTCTTAATTCATAAACGTACAGTGTCCCATAACAGCATCCTCGAAAAGCTTGGCAAAATAAAATTTGCATGTTATAACGTTTAAATTAATTAGAAAAAAGAACTTGGTTGAACTATTACGTTTAAATTAATAATCGCAAATTCTATTTTGCCAAGCTTTTCGAGGATGCTGTTATGGGACACTGTACGTTTATGAATTAAGAATGCGCAAATGTGGAAGGGCAGATGAGCTTGGCCCTTTTTTAAGATCTCATTTCTTTTGAGTATGTAAGGTTTGGCTGTATTTCTACAAGTTTTTGTTTTGTTTTTATTTAACGTCTATCCTATTCAGTTATAAAAACTGATTTACAAAGGAGGACAACTAGATAAATCTAATTACATAGATGCAGAAACAACAATAAACTACATTTTCGTAGATATTTGAAATAGTAGCATTACAACAACAATGCATTTAAACAATAAATAAATTGTGTGTGTGTTTGTGTAATGTCAATTTATTTTTATAAGTTCGTATTTATGATTTTGCTATTCTCTTTGTTTTTTCATTATTGCTTTGATTATTATAATCAATGTATTTTCAATTATATTTTTCTTCCTTTATTGTCTGGTTGCCGCCCACTGATGGAGCTTGCAACTTGAGTTAGGTGTCCTGTATCATTGCTGTGATCAGTTTTTAAAGATCCATTTCAAATAATTATATGTCTGATATAATTATTTATTAGTGTCAAGATATTTTGTACTGAATTGTTACTTATCAAGATTTGAGCACTATAATGGAGATTCGCGTTCGGTGGTTTCTTCCGCGAAAGTTTTGATCACTCCCTGATTTGCTGTTCCTGATTTTTGACAAACCTCATAATCGTTTGAGTGGGATCGATTGAGGGGATTAACTAAATCATTTTATTCTTTTCATTTTTCTTTTTTTGATGTGCCTTTTTTATTTCTTTATTCTTTTTTCTTTATTCTTCATTTTTTTTTTCTTTCTTTCTTTCTATTCTATTCTTTTCTTTTTCCTTTCCTTTTCATTCTTCACCCGTTTTTCTTAAGTTCATTAATTAATTTAATTAATTGAATTAAATATCCTTTTTGAATTTGTTACCAAAATCATTGTTTTAATACATTGCCGTTGTAATATTAGTATTTCAAATATTTACTTAACTGTTTGTGCATTGCTGTATTTGCATCCATGTTAGTAGATTTATTTAGTTGTCCTCCTTTGTAAACCATTTTTTTTTAACTGAATGGGATAGACGTTAAATAAATAATAAATAAATAATAACAAATAAAATAAATAACAAAGTGAAAATATGTCTTACCTGGCAAAGCCTATTTTACTGTGAACGATTTCTTTGAGGAGGGTCATTACAACAACAAATCATGTTATAGTTATTTATTTTTTCTTTAGGTATAAATTATAAGGTTTTGAGATTAGGTGTGGGATTAGGGCACGTCAACATTTAAGCCATAATGCGCCACTTTATAGCCTATGATAGGATTAGGGGGAAAGATCCATGCTGGATCCAGCCTTAAGGAATGTTACTGGGTTCTCAAAACTTTACTCGCTCCCCGTCTAACACCAACGATTTTGGCGATTTCCTAGTAGAAAACCACTTTAGTAAAAATTTCAGATAGACGTCATTCGAAATACCTCATTGTTGCCCTGAATACTTGATCTAGACATAATATATCGTGTTGAGTAATAGTATGATCACAATTAAGTTATAGGCTCTTAATTATATTAACTATTTTAACATGCAACAGAACTTTTATCAGCTAAGACCCCCATTGACCAAATAGCTTTTCTAGTGAACCATAATATGGTCTGAATATTTAAGACACCTTTCGGGTTTATACATAGTACATGTATAGGCAATAATCTACATTAAATTCGTGATATATATTATGGTTTACAAACATATAATGATGAAATATGAAATTAATGGAAAACTTTTTAATAATAGAAGAACATATTAAATCCGAAGTTAAGAAACACAATGCTATAATATTCATCAAAGATTTCATTAATAAAGTAATAAGATTTTGATAATAATAATTTTTTGAGCTTGATTTTAGAATTTAAAGGGGATGATAATATTTTTATGAGTTAATATTATAATATGTTAAGTGCAAGAGGTGAAGACCGCGGGGAAACTTGACAGAAAACTAGTTAAACGAGGGAGCGGAGCGACCGAGTGTCTCCATTCAACTCGAACGGCTCTCATTCTGTGATTCTGTCAGTCTGTACGTCGAAAATCAGCCGAACCGCTGAACAGATTGGGCTGAAATTTTAAACAGACATCCGGTACTAGTTTACTGAGAACTGCTAACAAAATCAACTAGATCCATTGCGATTTAGTCCTACAGTAAATAAAAATGTTATTTTTAAAATATCGATAGCATTTGTTTAGTAGCAGCTAGCGGGACAATATCTACATGGCTTTTGCATGGCCTATTGGTAAGCATTTAGTCTACTGCACGGAGGGTTGAGGTTCGATACCCGTTAGCTCGAACTGTTTTTTTATTTTTACACACACATATTTTGGAGGGGTATAAGAGGGTATGGAGGGGTATAATAAATAAAACTTGGGCGATTTTGTTTTATCTTGGAAATTTGTAAGGTTTCACGCTAATACGTTTTGAATATGTTTCGCATTTCAAATGTTCAATTTATTTCACTAGGGAAACGCCTAAGTCTTGTTAAACGAGTGAGCGAGCCATGTGTTGAGTACCCAGTATCATTCCTCATACTAGGCTAGATCTTTAGGTATAGGGGAGGAAAGGGGATGTTCCCGGGTACTCAACACTTGGCTCACTCACTCACTCGTTTAACAACGACTTTGGCGTTTCCCTAGTTTATAAACAGATCCTGTTTGGTGGAGGTGCCGGGTCAAAAAGTTTACATTCGCATTTATTTAAATGCTCACTGTAAGGCACACATTACATTTACCTGGCCTCACCCTTTTTAGATGACTAACAATGTAGAATTCAGGATGTAAAGGTGGTGTGAAATAGAATTTCAAAGGGCTGTTTTTGAAGACTAGATCCCTGGCATTTGCATAAACAAATGAAGAAACCTTGTACAATGCTTTTATTCAGGATTGCCGTTCAAGGGTATCGAGCCCGTGACTTCTACAGGAAAAATATAAACTATGAAATTAAATATTTATACATTTTATACGTGGTTTGAATTTTTCATTTTAAATCGTTATAAAAGTACGTAATTATACAAATTTTGATTGCGTAGTTGGTGTATCGTAATGATGATGGCAGATATAAATCTTGATAGTTCGACACAGCCAAAACCAGAACATGTAACTCATTAGGAAATTAAGGGTAAATAACAACCTTACTTTCAATTTTATGTATCCTGAGTGCGCAGTACAATTTGACCCTTCAATGTCAAACTGTCGTTAAATTTGACCGCTACAGACGAAACCTTGGTTTTCTCTATCACACCGAAAGTAATTTATGTTTTGGTTTAAAATTATCTTCTAAATTTGGTCACTTCCTATTTCGTGTCGTTCTAGTTAAAAGATTGTTATCATCGAAAACAATAAATTAAGCTTGAATGTAATCTTCACGCTTCGAAGATCGCACCTCTGCGCTGTGACATCCAAGGTCAAATAGCAATTAAGACAACCAAGGCTATAAAAGTCAAAACTGGTTTTTAATCTATGTTATTTTTAATGTAGCGATTTCCCAGATATGATATGAACACCAATGACATAATATTATCCACAAGTAAAAATATTAAGGGGTAGATTTTCTTTACAAAAAATGCATTTATCGTCAAAAATAATTTTTTTGGGGAAATGTAGCCCAAACAATAATACAAATTTGTTTGCATGCCTGATATTAAAAAAAAATATATTAATGAAGGTACTTTTCTGTCTTTTAATATTAGTGGGGGAGCATAGGGAATGAAAACATGCTTCCGTGGCAGCTTAGGTGAAAGAGCTATGTATGTGGTATCAATCGATTCGTATTGATCAATAGATAAACAATTTCGATGGTGAGAATCTTGATTTTTTGGCTGAGACCGGCCATATCTAAAACAAGATGGCCGCCGCTTTCGAATTTTAAACTAGCGTATCTTCGTAAATATTTGACCGATTTCAATTTCAAAGGTACCATTCGAAAGGTAAATGATAGAAATTTAAATAAATGTTTACAAATTTGCTCGAAAATCCAATATGTTTGAGGTTATGTTACAAAAACTTTAACTGTTTACTTTACACTTTCTCGTTATGGAAAGATTTTTACTAGGTAAAAAGGTTTTACATTTTCTCAAGTTGCATTTTTGGTGGATTATTTATTTGTGTTTTTAATGAATCCATGCATTTAATTTTCTGACAATTATAGCCTGAGTTTATTTAATTAAAGCGATGGCATGTGTAGATGAATATATGCTACTACTGTGTGATCTTTATGTTTCATTACATTTTGTCGAGACACAATTGGTGAAACAATTAGATATTTGGTATCAATCGATTCGTTATGAACCGAACTTAAACAATTTTGATTAAGTTGATTTCGATTTTTTTACTGAGACCTTCCCTGGGCAAAAACAAGATGGCCGCCGTCATTGAACATTTAACTAAAATATCTTTGAAAGTATTTCGCCGATTTCAATTGTAAAGGTACCGTTGAAAAGGTAATAAAAAGAGCTACAAACGATATACCAACAATTTTCCAGAAAGTTTATTTTTTTGAGGTTATGTTTGGTTTGAATTTTTAGTAATTTTAACGATTTTTTCAGAGCACAATAGGTGAAACAACTATGTATGGGGTATCAATCGATTCGTTATGAACCGTGATTTAACAATTTTGATGGGAAAAATTTCGATTTTTTACTGAGCCCTTCCCATGGCAAAAAACAAGATGGCCGCCGCCAATGAACCTTTTGACTCGCATATCATTTAAAGTATATATCCGATTTTTAATTCACGTATACCGTTAAAAAGGTAATTTAAATGACGAATAAACTATATATTTATCATTTTGTTGAAACTTTAATATTTACTGAGGTTATGTTACAAAAACTTAAATTATTTACCACACTCGTCATCGTTATGGATCTTATGGCGCATATATCTACATGACCAAAACGGTTTTTGAATATATTTGGCTTGTTTATCCGTAGCATATCTCTTTATGTATTCAATGAGTCCTTACATTTTATGTTCCGACAAATACATCCCGAGATAATGTATTTGAAGCGACGGCATGTGTAAATGAATAATATATGCATCGAGTATTTGATCTTGATGTTTGAAAACACATTTCGTCGAGGCACATAATTTGATTAAAGAATTATGTATCTGGTATCAATCGATTTCGTTATGAAACGTTCTTTAAACAATTTTGATGAGGTACCCGTCGCAAAAAACAAGATGGCCGCCGAAAAAAAAACTTTGTAAGTTATATATTTTTCTAAGGTAATTGACAGACCAATTTAAAAAGGTACCATTGGAAAGGTAACTAACGGAGTAAAAAAATTATAAACTTGCAATTTTCACGAAATTTAAATATTTACTGAGTTTATCTTGTTGTAGGAAACTATGACGCTGTTATGTTGGTACCATACATTAATTAAAAAAAGTTCCTCCACCGGAAATTGAACCCGGGACCAGCTGGAAACAGTATGACATTGACAGCCTAGATCCCGAGTGTTTCTAATTCTAATTATTCACATCATCATCCATCCCAGCCCAGATCCGATCAGTAGCGTACACATAATACACAGAATAGTACACAGAATAGCTGATGCAAATCATGCTGAAGAAGAATTTCGTCTACTAGGAGATGTGCTCAAGCAGAATGGTTTTCCAAATAGAATCATTCAAAAGGCCCTCAGACGACAAACTAACTAACACAGCTAGCCTGTGTTCCTGTTGACGTTGAAACATGTTCCTTCATGTTTGACCCTCTTAGCACCTGTCACAATTCCCACATGGAATTTCATACACGCCACCACCTTCTAGGCAGATGTGGTCCTTAGTTCTTAACAACTCTCCTATCTTTCCGTCGGTGTTTTTATGTTTTGTTTAGCAAGAATTTTTCCTATTTGGTCCGTTTCTCTTATAACATAAGGCAAATATGCAGTTGCAAGTGGTTCTTCTTTTACTGTACCTACATCTTTTCCGAGTTAGTTTGTCGTCTGAGGGCCTTTTGAATGATTCTATTTGGAAAACCATTCTGCTTGAGCACATCTCCTAGTAGACGAAATTCTTCTTCAGCATGATTTGCATCAGCTATTCTGTGTACTATTCTGTGTATTATGTGTACGCTACTGATCGGATCTGGGCTGGGATGGATGATGATGTGAATAATTAGAATTAGAAACACCCGGGATCTAGGCTGTCAATGTCATACTGTTTCCAGCTGGTCCCGGGTTCAATTCCGGTGGAGGAACTTTTTTTAATTAATGTCTATGGTACCAACATACAGCGTTCATAGTTTCCTACAACAAGATAAACTCAGTAAATATTAAAATTTCGTGAAAATTGCAAGTTTATAATTTTTTACTCCTTTAATTACCTTTCCAATGGTACCTTTTAAATTGGTCTGTCAATTACCTTAGAAAAAAATATAACTTACAAAGTTTGTTTTCGGCGGCCATCTTGTTTTTTGCGACGGGTACCTCATCAAAATTGTTAAAGAACGTTTCATAACGAATCATTGATACCAGATACATAATTCTTTAATCACATTATTGTGCCTCGACGAAATGTGTTTTTCCAACATCAAGATCAAATACTCGATGCATATATTATTCATTTACACATGCCGTCGCTTCAAATACATTATCTCGGGATGTATTTGTCGGAACATAAAATGTAAGGACTCATTGAATACATAAAGAGATATGCTACGGATAAACAAGCCAAATATATTCAAAAACCGTTTTGGTCATGTAGATATATGCGCCATAAGATCCATAACGATGACGAGTGTGGTAAATAATTTAAGTTTTTGTAACATAACCTCAGTAAATATTAAAGTTTCAACAAAATGGTAAATATATAGTTTAATCGTCATTAAATTACCTTTTCAACGTATACGTGAATTAAAAAATCGGATATATACTTTAAATGATATGCGAGTCAAAGGTTCATTGGCGGCGGCCATCTTGTTTTTTGTCATGGGAAGGGCTCAGTAAAAATCGAAATTTTTTCCCATCAAAATTGTTAAATCACGGTTCATAACGAATCGATTGATACCCCATACATAGTTGTTTCACCTATTGTGCTCTGAAAAAATCGTTAAAATTACTAAAAATTCAAACCAAACATAACCTCAAAAAAATAAACTTTTTGGAAAATTGTTGGTCTATCGTTTGTAGCTCTTTTTATTACCTTTTCAACGGTACCTTTACAATTGAAATCGGCGAAATACTTTCAAAGATATTTTAGTTAAATGTTCAATGACGGCGGCCATCTTGTTTTTGCCCAGGGAAGGTCTCAGTAAAAAAAACGAAATCAACTTAATCAAAATTTTTAAGTTCGGTCAATAACGAATCGATTGATACCAAATATCTAATTGTTTCACCAATTGTGTCTCGACAAAATGTAATGAAACATAAAGATCACACAGTAGTAGCATATATTCATCTACACATGCCATCGCTTTAATTAAATAAACTCAGGCTATAATTGTCAGAAAATTAAATGCATGGATTCATTAAAAAACACAAATAAATAATCCACCAAAAATGCAACTTGAGAAAATGTAAAACCTTTTTACCTAGTAAATATCGTTCCACAACGAGAAAGTGTAAAGTAAACAGTTAAATTTTTTGTAACATAACCTCAAACATATTGGATTTTCGTGCAAATTTGTAAACATTTATTTAAATTTCTATCATTTACCTTTCGAATGGTACCTTTGAAATTGAAATCGGTCAAATATTTACGAAGATACACTAGTTTAAAATTCGAAAGCGGCGGCCATCTTGTTTTAGATATGGCCGGTCTCAGCCAAAAAATCAAGACTCTCACCATCGAAATTGTTTATCTATGGATCAATACGAATCGATTGATACCACATACATAGCTCTTTCACCGTTTCGGCCACGGAATTACCTATGCTCCCCTACTATATGATATGAATCTGTAGCTAATAGGAACACCTGATTTAAGTTATTCAAGGTTAAGTGTGGGTGTACATAATAATTTTACAAACATTTATATGTAAAATCGTTTTAAATTAGCGTAAACCGATCTATTCAAAATAGATGCCAACACAACAAATTTATTAAAATTTTATATTGTGTAACGTTATTACCATTATATTTTTGCATTGATTAAAATTGTTTTTGTTAACTCATAACAACGCTAATCCTCATCTCAAATTACAACATCAGGATCATAAATTGATTATTTTATTTTCAAATTGAAGTTTTCACCATCCAATGTGTAGGCCTATATTTAATATATTTTGTGACTCATTATTTTGTCGTTTTACGGTACTCTGAGAGTATTTGTACCGGAACACCAGCCAAAAATCCTACATCGCAAGATATTAAACATCCTAAATACATTTCGAAATGTATATATTAAAAAAAAAAAAAAAAGTTTCTAGTCCAAGTCGGGACAAATTTTTACGACACTTGCAAAAAATCATTAAGATCGGTGTTGATTATTCAAATATTCCAATCAATTAATGTATCACATTTTATGCAAAATGTAAATGATAACAAATTTTCATTTTGAGTTAAGATAAAAAAAACTTCAAGAAAAAAGCAAATAATTTATCATGGATCACTACCAATGTAATTTTTGGGGTTGATTGGGGTAAGTTTGATCTACTTGTTAAAAACAAACTCAATCTACAACGCACATATTATTACATAACCCATCATGCCACACTTTAATATCACTGGATCTAAGATTAAATCATTCAAATATATCAAAATAAGCCTCCAAACTTCCTGTTACTTCACCCGTTGGAACTAATTAATATAATTCAAAATGTCCTTCATTCACTGATCTAACTGGACATGTTCGTCTATTGCGTCTCACTTCCATAAAAAATTACTATGTTATGTAATCAAATTATATTCCATATTCTCATCTCACGTACCCATCCGATTATATAAACATTTTTTATGCTTAAGCCTACTCCTATGCTCTCCCACGAGGGTAAATCGTATAAAAGGCGGGTGTCCAGCCCAGTAGGTATCATTCAACCTTCGACCTGCAAGTCTTCTACAATGAAGGGCTCTACAGGACCTTGCATGCTGTTGGTTGTGCTGATGGGGCTTTCCTCAGCATTGGCGGGTAACTATACTTCACGGCGGGAGAGTTTAAATTAGATATTAGGTTTTAAGCTTTCGAAGCGCTTATATTTTTGTTATGTTTTTAGGTAAAAACAACATAAATGATTGTAAATGTATTTTTTATTTAGAAATGAAACTGTTAACCTAACTCACCCTGACCGCCTGTGACTTGTTTTTTCCCAGCTTGGCCCTTTATAACCATACCAATACCTCTTAGATTATTTGTGGTAAAGATGTCAATATTATTAACGTGCCCTAAATTAATTTAACTAAAAATCTGAACAAGTACGTGAGTAATTTATTCTTCCCATAACAGGAATGGAACTGACCTGCTCGACTGTGGCTGCTTCTTTCCATCTTAAGCCTACTCTGGTCCCCGGGTCTATCGAAGTCAACCAGCCATGCCTGACACTTCTCCCCATCATTATTATATATATATATATATTTAATTTCAGATTTTCGCGGACATATGTAAACATATTGTTTTTTACTGGGGCTTTTTGCCGCGAATAATTTATTAAAGAAGAGGGCACTGACTTACCCCTCCTCTCCTGACTTTCCCGAAACGTCAGGAGAGGAGGGGTAAGTCAGTGCCCTCTTCTTTAATAAATTATTCGCGGCAAAAAGCCCCAGTAAAAAACAATATGTTTATATATATATATATGGATTGTTGTAGGTTTTCGCGGCCCGTCATAGGATAAAAACAAGGATCTTGGGTAAAACCGCGTCGAAATAAGATGAACCAGGGCAGAAACCTGGCGTCCACCGACGTTTCGTCTGTACTACGTCAGACATTTTCAAGGTTGACTGTGACTCTACGGAGGTTGGAGTCACAGTGGTTGGCAAGCACGCAGCCGCCTTATATAGCCTCGGCTGAAGGTGCGGGGCAGCGAGGTTATATAGAAAATCGGTGCGGGGCGGCGATGTCATATCGAAAAAATATATACGGATGGTGGCAATTGAGAAACAAAATAGCACAGCTTACTGTAGTGAAACCTTTTTAGTCCGGCTTATTGTCATAGGGTCTGATTGTTGTCTTTTGACATGTTATTTGTGCTTAGACTTATGGAATCTGAAATTTGCACCACCTCTGAGGGATTTGGCTGAATAGGTCTACGGACTACATTTCGAGGCATGAGTGCAGGTTTCCAAGCAAGAGGGAGGCTCTGGCTATCATCTCTTTTGTTCATGTTATTCGGCCGTTTCTCAATTTCTACAGATTCACGGATAATACGTGGCTTGAGCTGTTGTACAGGACAAATTAGTTTTTGTTTGTCAAAATCTATCACATGCGAGTAAGCTTTAGCATGTTGAGCCAGGGCTGATTTCTTGTCACCTGCTTTCACAGCATTAGAGTGTTCATTTATCCTCACTGCAGTGAGGATAAATGAACACTCTAATGCTGTGAAAGCAGGTGACAAGAAATCAGCCCTGGCTCAACATGCTAAAGCTTACTCGCATGTGATAGATTTTGACAAAAACAAAAACATTTGTCCTGTACAACAGCTCAAGCCACGTATTATCCGTGAATCTGTAGAAATTGAGAAACGGCCGAATAACATGAACAAAAGAGATGATAGCCAGAGCCTCCCTCTTGCTTGGAAACCTGCACTCATGCCTCGAAATGTAGTCCGTAGACCTATTCAGCCAAATCCCTCAGAGGTGGTGCAAATTTCGGATTCGATGAGTCTAAGCACGAATAATATTTCAAAAAACAACCCCAATCAGGCCCTATGACAAGAAGCCGGACTAAAAGGTTTTTACTACAGTAAGCTGTGCTATTTTGTTTCTCGATTGCCACCATCCGTATATATTTTTTCGATATGACATCGCCGCCCCGCACCTATTTTCTATATAACCTCGCCGCCCCGCACCTTCAGCCGAGGCTATATAAGGCGGGCGCTGCGTGCTTGCCAACCACTGTGACTTCAACCTCCGTAGAGTCACAGTCAACCTTGAAAATGTCTGACGTAGTACAGACGAAACGTCGGTGGACGCCCAGGTTCTGCCCTGGTTCATCTTATTTTCGACGCGGTTTTACCCAAGATCCTTGTTTTTATCATATATATATATATATGTTTAAACTTGGCTTTATAGTAGGCGACTATGACGCTGTTATGTTAGTACTTTAGACAGAAATTTAAAAAAAAAAGTTTCTACACCGAGGATCGAACCCGGGACCTTGGCTTTCCGGGCCATGCTCTTACAACTGAGCTATGCAGCCACCAATATAATTTTGTATAATTCTTGGTCTGTTTATACATTGTTAATAACGTGTGAAGGCAGATTGCACTGCCTATTAGACTACATACGAAATTACCTGGAGAAATACAAACCATCTCTGTAACCCTAGAGTTGGGATATTTGATGTTTAACCTTGGTTTTATAGTAGGCGTTTATGACGCTGATATGTTAGTACTTAAGACAGAAATTTAAAAAAATGACTACACCGTCCCGGGTTCGATCCCCGGTGTAGTCACTTTTAGAGACCTGTTTTTACCGAGTCCTAGCTTTTAATTGTTTTTTGAAACCAGAGCTTCAATTCTCATTGTTTTTTCTGTTAAAACATTAATAACCGATATTAGAATACATATTTGATTGATTTGCTCTCCCGAAAGCTATGTAGCTTTGAGAAAACTCGATTTTAATGCACTCTTACAACATGTGTTTAGATGGGGCCATGGTACATCCCCCCCCCCCCCCCCCTCCCAGTCGGCCATGACAGTAGGTATGACGTCATATTAAACTCTCATATTGATGACGTAAACTCATGTAAGCCTATATTAAAGTACGGAAATATTTTAGTTTTGAATACTTCGCTAATTATTCATTCGATGTATTTGTTTTGTTTCAGATGGGGAATCAGTGTTCATTGGTATGCATTATTACAAAATATTAAGTCGTTCACTTAATAAAAGCTTGACGGAAATTATTAAGTGCAGTTAGGTATTCATATTGTAAAGATTATGAGTACTGCAATACCATTCCTAGATATTGGCCAGTTTAAACAAAACATAATTTTACAAAATGTTGAGTCTTTAAAATTATATATTTTTTGATGCGTAATATTTAGAAGGGGAGATAGGTTACAAATTGATATGTTTCAGGTTCATTGCATCCTCCGCCTAGCATGGGTAAGATCGTCGGTGGAATAACTGTGACCATTGCCAACATCCCGTACCAGGTAAGTTGAGCACTTGAAACACATTTATCGCAAGGCTCCTAAAGAGAATGTGTTTTGAAACACCAAAACGAGATTAATTACAGAAAACACGAACAATCTTAGCAAACATATGAGCTTAGCTATTTTTAAATACTAGGAAAACGCTAAAGTCCCGCCGCGTTGATGGATGAGCTTTTTAAAGTTTTTAGTTTGCGTGGGATATCTTTACTTTTGCAAGTGCTTTGTTTTGGCTGCTACGCATTGTAGGTGAATGTTGTCAACTTTCTTTTGTTTCTTGTCAATGGTATTATTTACCGTAAAAAACTTATATTTAAAGCTTTATTTCTATGGATTCTGGCTAACTTTTTCAACTTTTTCTTTCAAAAGGTACTACGTCACCATAACCTTAAAGTCCATGTATAATATGAACGTTGTAGCCCCACCCGTTTGTCAGAATTGGTCCAAAACGGCACGAAAATATCGCACAAAAAATCAAAAAACTTATATTAAAAGCTTTCTTTCTATAGATTCTGGCTAACTTTTTCAATTTTTTCTTTCAAAATGTACTACATCACCATAACTCTAATGTTCATGTGTAATATGAACGTTGTAGCCTAACCCGTTTGGTCAGAATTGGCCCAAATGGCACGAAAATATCGCACAAAAAATCGAAAAAATCGTAAAAAGTACGATATTCATGAGAAATATTTCTTCGATTGTACCCAAAAACGTGGCAAGTCTAAGTTCAGAGATTTCGAAGGTCCTGTCAAATTTTCATCAAGATCGCACATGCCGTTTGCCCGGTAGAGAGCGAACAAACAGACGGAAAAACAAACAAACAAAAAAAACAAAAAACAAAAAAACACCCGAGCTAAATTTTTTGGGGGTCAGTGAAATTGAAGTCTTCGCTTCACTCGCTTCGCTCGCTACGCTCATCCAATAATTGCATCTCTACAAACGTGTATACATGCCAAGTATTCCACTGCTGTTAACCCTATGGTTAATTCTGTGATAATGTAACAATGTTATGTTATCCACAGTAGATATATTATTTGCAACACAATTCAGGATACACTGTTTTCTGGCAAGAAAATAGGACACCACTCTTAGTTAGTATTGCCAGTTGATGGAGAACAGGCGACCACTAGAATGAGAGTTTATCGTCAAGATAATAAATCTATTCATAATATAGTATGTTAGTTCTCTCATGTATCGTTTCTAATAAAAAAATAAATAAAAAAAAAGTAAGCGGGGACTTTTAAAAAATAAGTTCATTCAGACCCAATTTTAGCATTTTTTAGCCCGTTCTCGGCCAAAGCAAATGCCACGGTATACCTTATTTGTTTCTGGTCATTTTTTAATTGCTACACACGTTTAAGATATGTCATTACCTCGATAATTTTCTGCTCTTTCTCGTGAACAATGCCGTTTTTGCGTACAACGTACAATTTGTTTTTAAAACTGCTAAAACTTTGTTATTTATTAAGCAAAACACGTCCTCATAGTTTTAACACTTTTAAACCAAGATTATACGTTGTAGGCCAAAACTACTTCATTCACGAGAAAGAACAGAAAATTCTCGATGTAATGACAATAATAATATCTTAAACGTGTGTAACAATTGAGAAATTACCAGAAATAAATAAGATATAGCGTGGTGTGTGTTTTGGCCGTGAACGGGCGAGACTTAGCTTTAACATCCGAAAAAGGAAATTGGGCAATCATCTAACATGTTATTTCTTCGACAAGTAATGATGTTTATTATTGTATCCATAAAGTTGTCTCTGATGGTCAACAACAGCCACATCTGCGGTGCTTCCCTTATCAACGAATCCTGGGCAATGACAGCCGCTCACTGTGCGGATAACCCAGCTAGCGCCATGACGGTGAGAGCGGGAAGCTCCGTCCTAGGAGTTGGCGGGACCGTCCGCAACGTTCTAACAAAGATTGTCCATCCGAGCTGGAACAAAACATCCCGTGACTACGACCTTACTTTGCTCCAGGTACTTTTGATTTAACAATTCATACGTAGGGAGAGATATACGAAATATTTAAGATGTCTATGGGTTGAATGAATTATCTGGATGAGATTTCACAATATGCATTAATTTAAAGACAGTTGGGCAAGCTCGAATAAACCAGACTTTTACGAAGAATAAGAAGTTTTAGTCTTGAAGTTTTAAATATACATGGAACAATGAAAAAAAAAGATGTCGCGAGCGTATCCAGCTAACCGTCCGTATAAGAGTTGCGTGTCTCACAATAATTTTGTTATTACCCTACAAGGATGTTGCAGAATATTTGTGGTCCTTGTGTCCAGGGACAGGTTTCAAAGCATAATATTATCACGTTGATGGGTATAGGACATTCTAGTGTCTACGTAACACACACATGAATTACACCTGGTAAAGCTGCTTTATGAAATTTACCACAAACATAATTTTACGAATTAAAATTTGCATGTGAAATAACAGTGTAAAAATATAAATTTTGAAGTTACATTTTAAATTATCATATCGAAAAAATACATAAAAAAACTGGTAGAGTTTTATATCCCCCCTATAAACCGAGAAATTATAAATGGCTAATCGATCTCCACAAAGTGTTAAACCATGATTACTTTGACTTCTTCTTGTAGCTTTCAGCACCATACGTTCTAAATTCGACTGTTAGAACCATCAGACTCCATGACGATAATGGAACCGTCCCCGGTGGCATACCCGCTACTGTCAGCGGCTGGGGGCAAATTATGGTGAGTTGTTAATTTTTAGTTATTTTATTAAAAATAACCACAACCGAAACGAAAAATCACAAATATATAATAAGTTAGTATCGTCATACATTGAGGATTAACTTTTCTAGTTTCAACCCGTATGGGCGCGGGATAGATTTGGTCTAGGCCAAGAAATGCATTTTCCTCTAAGCTATATTCAGTGTAATCCCAACTCACCGTGACCGCTCGTGTACTTGTTTTTTCCAGCTTGGTCCTGACCATCTTAATCTCTCAAAGATTAAAGTATGGTACGGATGACCTATTAATATTATTGACGTGCCCTTAAAAAAATCAACTAAAAATCTGAACTAGAACGTGAGTAGTTTATTATACCCAAAACAGACGCTGAAACTAGAGAGACTGCCAATCCTGACTGAAGTGTTTTTCCCTGGGTTTTCCTCATGTAGCTAGACACATGAAAGAGGACTGCATTGCACTGTGGTCAGGATCTCCATGAGAAATCTAAAAATCCTTGCTGATCTTTGTTACGACAAATATAATCCTGATTCTTAAATACTGTTTCTGATTGTTCCAGTACGGAAGCTGCCTTGCCAACGACCTCCAGTCCATCACGGTTCCCATTGTGGACACACCCGCCTGCCAGACTGTCTGGAATGGAGGGAATATGGTTATCACACCTAGGATGATCTGCGCAGGAGGGCTTCCCAATGGAGGAAAGGGGTCGTGTATGGTAAGCCGAGGCCTTTACGCCGTAGACATTTCGACGAATCTTCGTGGGCACTTTGTTAACCCTTAGTATGCGCACTGATTATTCTATTGTTGAGAGCCCTAAAACAACAATAACTAACTTAACAACTAGCTTCAGAAGACGAGCCATGTTCGTCAATTGTTTTTTTAGGGGTGCAAAAAATAGAACAAATAGAAAAATTGATAAAAAATTGTTTTACATGTTCAATTTAAAAAAATATATATATTATGTGAATCGCATGACAAGTATGAATTCTATTTATGATCCAAAAAGTGGAAAAGAACAAATTAGAGAATTTTTTTTAAAATCTGTCAATTTCAACAGAGGCTAAATAACATGTACAATAATTTTAAAACCACAAATATGTAACAACAACAAAGTCAGAATAAAACAAGTTTCCAGCCAAGCATACAAAAAAATTGTTTTATTACAAATTAATGGGCTATATCAAATCCAAAAATTTGCTAAACATACTTAAATATGGCGCAGAAAAATAAGGTAGTTAAATTATCAGAAGAAAATTACAATTTTATTTTGTACCCTTACCGAAAGAGCCCCAAAAATGCAAGCGTAGCTAACAATACTATTGGCACAGAACCAAAAAATGTCAAATGTGTTATTACAAATGAAAACTGCAAAATATCTACGAGTTGTGTTGGCGTCGTATTAGCCCATTTATAATAATTGTATTTTAGTTGGTGATATATCAATAATCTGTCAATGATCTAAATTTTATTGTGGAAGATTTCATTTTCATATACTGCATTATACAACCACCACTTTCAGGATTGCTGAATGTTTTGTCGTTAGCAATGTTTTTGTTTGATCCACATTACGATGGATAAAATAGTTCAAATATTTTTTAGAATATACTAAATTTTAATTTGTCCTATAGCCTATTTATTAATATGAGTTCTAACTACGGATAGGTGACTCTAGGTCCCAATAAATATTTCCTGGATATTATGCCCTATCATTTGCCAGAGAGTTCAATAAATGTACTGGAATACTTTAGGTATTGATTTGTAAAATAAAATCTTAACTGGGATATTCGGAATAATTAAATTATAAAAAAAAATAATATAAAAATATATATAAAATGTATATTTATATATTTTTGTGAATAAAAAAATTACGATGAAATATAAATATTTGACATTAAAGATAAATATATTAAATTTTGCCACCCCCTCTTACGTTCTGTACTCCACACGTTTTTTTTTTTAGGGTGATTCCGGTGGTCCAATGGTTATCCAGAACGCAACCTTGGTTCAGGTGGGCGTTGTATCGTGGGTCTACCCCTGCGCCAATCCGAAGGTGCCTGATGTCTATGCCCGTGTAGCTTCTATGAGGGCATGGATCAAGACCACATCGGGAGTTTAATTAAAGATTCATTAAGACATTATCAGCGAGTCTGAGGCTGTCTGCACTGCACTGTTTACAATTGTATCATAAAGTTCACCACGAAGGTTTGGTTAAGTGTAAATGCAAAATAAAAGTTTGATTTCAAGAGAATATTATAGTTCTCATTGGTAGAGGTAGTGAAAAATGGTGATAACGAAATTCACGAATTTTTTTTAATTGTCCTTTTTAGTGCCTTAAATGTAATATTGTCGACGAATTACATCATTTAGAGATGGAAAAAACACATTTTGAAATCGCGAAATTCGCGAAATCTCATGTATAGCGCGAAATAACGAACAAAATTGTATGAAACTGGTCAAAACGCGAATTAACTCGCAAAATTGAACCGTTAGAGTGCAAAATGTAAGGGATGGTGGAGGTGCCGGTCCAGACTGAATATTACGCGTGCGGTAGGCGGTACAGTCATCAAACAGTCAACGCAATGCGCGCGTCACGGGCTTCACGGAAACTTCTGATTTGGACTTAAGTCCATCAGTTCTTGTCTTAGGAGTTTGTAAACGGTGACTTTGGAGCCGTCCTAACAACGAAGCACATAATAAATTTCAAAGTTGTTCTGAATCGGCCTTGTTGATTCTGGCGTTGATCCGCGGGTGTTCGCACTGTCCATACCACTGATTGCTATATTTAATTCATATTCAAAATATCGATCTTTGGTTGGTTATCGCTCACTCGTCGATTGCGTCGGGGCCCAGAGGGATGGTTTGGTCCCTTTCGTATAATGACCCCACTGAAAATCAGTTATATAACTGAGTGGGTAAAGACTCTAAATATATTTATTATTATTATTATTATTATTATAACGGCGCGTATATGGCTCCGCGGAAATAGTCCACCAAAATAACAGTGCATACAAATATTTATTTTTTGTTGGGAATCGACTCTGAATCGATTTTTAGGTCACAATGATCGATTCTAACTTTTTGTAATCGATGTCATCCCTAACTTAAGGGGCTCCGTTTTTTTTTTTTTTTTTTTTTTTTTTTTTGATTTTTTGATTTTTTCGAAACGTTTTTGACAATTTTTTTGAAATCGCGAAAAACGCGAAATTTGGGTTTTTAAAAACGAAATTTGCGTTTTTATATCACCATTTTTCATTACCTCTACTCATTGGTAATAATATATGTGATATCCATGTCCCAGTACCACACAGTCGAATTGATCTTGGCGTACATATGCTTCAGTTTTTAAATGTTTGTAATTATTGTTGGATGAGCGAAGCGAAGACTTCAATTTCACCGACCCCCAAAAAAATTTAGCTCGGTTGATTTTTTTTTTTTTTTTTTCCCGTCTGTTTGTTCGCTCTCTACCGGGCAAACGGCGTATGCGATCTTGATGAAAATTTGACACGACCTTCGTTTTCGCTGAACTTAGACTTGCCACGTTTTTGGATACAATCGAAGAAATATTTCTCATGAATATCGTACTTTTACGATTTTTTTCGATTTTTAGTACGATATTTTCGTGACATTTGGGCCAATTCTGACCAAACGTGTGGGGCTACAACGTTCATATTTCACATGGACATTAAGGTAATGGTGATGTATTGCTTTTTGAAAGAAAAAGTTGAAAAAGTTAGCCAGAATCGAGAGAAATAAAGCTTTTAATATACGTTTTTTGACTTTTTGTGCGATATTTTCGTGCCATTTGGGCCGATTCTGACCAAACGGGTCGGGCTACAACGTTCATATTACACATGGACATTAAGGTTATGGTGATGTTGTACCTTTTGAAAGAAAATGTTGAAAAAGTTAGCCAGAATCCATAGAAATATAGCTTTTAATGTAAGATTTTTACGTTAAATAATAACAAATTAACAAGAAACAATAGAAACTTGACAACAATCACCTACAATACGTCGGCAGAAAAACAAAGCACTTGCAAAAGTAAAGATATCCCACGCAAACTAAAAACTTTAAAAAAGCTCATCCATCAACGCGGCGGGACTTTAGAGTTTCCTAGTTATAACAAAATGCATAAATATTTTTTTTGTAGGAAGCGTGCACTGTATGCTCCACTTCAGGTATTAACTAGGTATATTTTTAGTTGGAACAATTGCGACGGGATGTCCGAGGGTTGATTTAGACGACGGAATCCTTTGCATTCGCATTAACTACTGAGGAAAACCTCGTAATAACTGCAGTCAGAATTGCCGTTCTAGACGGGATTTGAACCCGCAATCTACCTAATCAGAGGCGCGCGCTTAACGCTCGAGCCAACACCGTCAATCTCTCGTAAAAAGAAGAAAAAAGATCCTCAAAATCAACTTGCGATATATATCTTCAATGAAAACATTTTTGAAGTATTTTTGGTAGTATCCCGGAATTCTTTTCCAATAGTATTTTCGAAATTCTGTACTGCATGTTATTCATGTGTCCAAACCTACAAAGAATTTCTCTTCCCAGCTTATTGATCAAACTCTTTACTCCCAGTTCTTCCCATTTGTTGGCTCTAGCGCCGATTCCTGTTGTTTTTTGTTTTGTTATGGCAAGTACGATCTTCAACTCCATGATTTAGCTGGGTGTAGTTGCTTTTTAACGTTGATAGCCTATTTTAAAGATATATGGACAGCATAGGCATCGACTGTGTTAAAAGAGGTAGTCGTGTGGAAATGAAACCCTCTTGGCTTACCTATAAGCTAACCATAAATGTTAATAATTATTCCCATTATCTGTCTACCGTTGATCATCTACGTAGGCATTGGCAGTTTCATACCACATGGACATTCAAGACAATGGTACGCATTCGGGATAATCGGGTGCGACGCCTGTATTTGAGAAGGTCCCCTTTCTGCAACTTGTATGCCCGGCCATTTTACTGGTACTTGAAGATTTATAAGTTTCAACAAAGAAGGCGAGAGGCCAAACACCTATTCATTGTTGGATGAGCGAAGCGAGCGAAGCGAAAACTTCAATTTCACTGACCCCCAAAAAAAATTTAGCTCCAATGTTTTTTTTTTTTTTTTTTTCTGTTCGCTCGATTCCGGGCAAACGGCATATGCGATCTTGATGAAAATTTGAGGGGACCTTCGTTTTCTCTGAACTTAGAGGTGTATTGTTTTTGGGTACAATCGAAGAAATATTTCTCATGAATATCGTACTTTTACGATTTTTTTCGATTTTTAATGCGATATTTTCGTCACATTTGGGCCGATTCTGACCAAACGGGTGGGGCTACAACGTTCATATTTCACATGGACATTGAGATTATGGTGTTGAAGTACCTTTTTAAAGAAAAAGTTGAAAAAGTTAGCTAGAATCTATAGAAATAAAGGTTTTAATATTAGTTTTTCAATTTTTAGTGCGATATTTTCGTCACATTTGGACTGATTCTGACCAAACGGGTGGGACTACAACATTCAGATTTCACATGGACATTAAGGTTATGGTGATGTAGTAGGCCTACCTTTTGAAAGAAAAAGTTGAAAAAGTTAGTCAGAATCCACAGAAACAAAGGTTTTAATATAAGTTTTTTGAGGTTTTAATACCAATTAATAAGTATATCAATAGAAACTTGACAACAATCACCTACAATGCATTCAAAAAGCACTTGCAAAGGAAAAGTGCAAACAAACGCAAAAAACGCAAACAAAAACTTACAAAAAACCGCTCATCCATCAACGCGGCGGGACTTTAGCGTTTTCCTAGTGATTATTTACAGGGTGTTAGTTGGGTTGGATCCACCAAGTATGAGATTACTTTTCATCTATTATTTGATGTTTGTTTAAAGTCATTTCAATAACTTGATCAGATGATATCACATCTTTTTGTTGTTTTTTTCTTATCAAGGCGTGAAATACGTGAAATACGTGAAAAGGTGGATACATATTGTCTAGAAACAAAGCTACCATCTTTTGTTTTTGTTTACAATCGTAGTTGGCAATACCAATATTCAATGTTTTTATTAAATTTCCTATGGTTAATGTCGTCTTGGGTTTTGTGTGAATGATTTGTTGACTGGACTATAAAACATTGACGCATAATTTTGATCAGCAATTAAAATATTTAAATTGTATTAAATACGACCTAACGTTTTTCCCTAAGTTAAGGGTGGTAGGGAACAGGGGGGTGAAATATCGCTTGCCTCCTGGCGGAGTATTATGTTCATGCCAAATTTCATGCTGATAACTCATTCGGTGCCTTCATGGTGAATGCTGGAAATCAAGGTAAAAATAATACTAGGGAAACGCCGAAGTCGTTGATAGATGAGTGAGCAAGCCATTTGTTGAGTACCCGGAAACATCCACTTTTCCTCCCCAAAACCTAAGACTGAATCTAGCTTGCATATGCATATTTCTCCTCCACAGTTTATTAGGCTAGAGTGGTGCATTAGGCCTTACAGTGTTGACGCGCCCTTACTACAACTAATTTCAAACCCCTCTCATTTATACTCATGATATAGGTATTAATATTACCGAGTATTCAACACATGGATTGCTCACTCGTCTAACAATGACTTTGGCGTTTTCCTAGTATATTATGAGTATTAATAAGAGGTGTTTGAGATTAATTGTTATAAGGGCGCGTCAACACTGTAAGGCCTAAAGCGCCACTCTAGCCTAATATACTGTGGAGAAAATGCCCATGCTAGCTAGATTCAGCCTTAAGTTTTGGGGAGGAAAGGGGATGTTCCCGGGTACTCAACACATGGCTTGCTCACTCGTCTAACAACGACTTTGGCGTTTCCCTAGTGTTACCGAGTACCCAACACATAGCTTGCTTACTCGTCAAACAACGACTTTGGCGTTTTCATAGTATGGTTTCAGAGGGCGTCAACCAATCGTGTAGTCGTTGTCGCCGTCTTCGTACTGAATGGAGGCTTTGACATAGTTGAGGTTAAGTTGATTTGGATTAAAGGCGCGTCAACTGTTAGGTTATAATACGCAACTCTAATCTAGGGGATATAGGAAGGAAAACCTTATGCAGAACAGAATCAGCTACAAGTAGGTGAAAGGAAAAGAGGGGTTCTCACGTCGTGGTCGTCATAGTCTTTGTCATCGTTCGTGTCGTTATGGTCGTCGTCGTTGCGGAGGAGGAGAGGTCCCCGACGACAACTACCAGAGCTCGCCTCTAGTTTCGAGGAGTAATATTCTACTTACCAGCTAACGTTTGTGAAATGGAGTTCGTTTTGGCGCGAGCCATCTCTTGGCCAAATGTCCGCCTATATCTATAATATAGACTTTCTATCGCATGACATTGACACTTAGGAAAACAAAAATCAAAACACGTGGTGATAACCACCGACTGTGTGATTTTTTATCCGTCACCGAAATCAATGTGTTTAATTTATTTTATATAACCATGGCTGTGGCCTTCTATACGTATTTGCAAATGAAACATGTGCAATCTAAGTTCAAATTTTTAAGATTTTTATTTATTGTAAGTTTAAATCGCAACGGATTGGGCTCATTTTGTTAGCAGTTCTCAGTTACCTGGTCACGGACGTCTGTTTAAAATTTCAGCTCAATCTATTTAGCCGTTCGGCCGTATGAGCCTGGACAGACAGACAGACATTGGACAATGGTCACGGCCAAGGCCCGATCGAGTAGAGCGTAACAGAATCCTCATTCGCTTCGCTCACTCGTCTAATTATTTTTATAGTGTTTTAACATTGCAAAATAGTATGAGAAACATAGCCAGTATGAAAACGAGTTAAGATTGCAAGGTTTACTCAATCTCCATGCGGAGTTTTGGGTAACCTTTAGTGAGCAAGATTCGATACCACTTGGTCAGTGTAGTGCACTTCCTGACACATAAACAATATATATTCGAGGAAAAAACATTGACGTTGAAATAAAACCTACACATTTAAGCCTATTTTTCAATTTATTATTTACTTACGTAAGATCTCCCTACCCTATTATAGGCAAGAGTGGCGCATTATGACCTTACAGTTGACGTGCCCTTATACCAACTAAATTTAAAACCCTTTTATTGATACCTATATAATTATCAAACTTAAATGTAAATATTCCCGTGTACTCAACACATGACTCGCTCACTCGTCTAACAACGACTTAGTCGTTGTCCTAGTCTAGTTGGCTAAGGCACCCTTATTTCGGAATGTGAAAGACCTGCGTTCAATCCCCTTAAGTGTTGTAAATGATTTTTTAATTTCTGTATTATATTTAAAAAATGATTAAACATGTTTTGAAATGCATATAACGCAGTCAAGTCTACATCATCTGTGACAATACAATGTAAAACATAGCCAGTACGAAATACGAGTAAAGGTTGCATGGTTTACTCAATCTCCCAGCGGAATTTGGAGATACCTTGAGCGTGCAAATTTCGATACTCTTTGGTCACCGCATAACGGCATTACAAATATTTTTTCCACTGCCTCCATCGCAACCGAGTAACATCTAAGAGACAGTGATTTTTAACAAAAGTGAAACACATTGTAGTTAAAAAGAATTTCCCCAAATGTTTGGCCTATTTTACAGTTTATAATTTCTTGTAGGTTTAAATCGAAATGAATTGTGCTCATTTTGTTAGCAGGTCTAAGTTACCTCTTCACGGATGTCTGTTTAAAATTTCAGCTCAATCTATTTGGCCGTTCCATTTTCAACAGACCAAGTGTTTATATTGTCCAAATCGGTCTAGAGTGCATCTGTGTCATCTTTCGTAAATATTTTCCTAAATAAAGATCGTGCAGTCTTCAGCAAATTGGCTTATTTCTGAGGAAACGCTTTGGGGTAAATCCATCATAAATATGTCAAAAAGCAACGGGCCCAACACAGAACCTTGAGGTACTCCGGAAGTCACAGTTACTGAGGATGATTCCGCTCCTTGGAAGGTTACTTTTTGTGTTCTACATTTAAGGAAATGTTCCAACCAAGAATGTAATGAACCACGTATGCCATAGTAATACAATTTTTAAGTAGAAAATTATGCGGAATCTGGTCAAATGCTTTTGACCAATCTAGCATTACTGCATCTACTTGCTTGCACTTTGGATCTTCAAGAGCATACTGCCAGTTATCAATAACCTTGGTAAGAAGAGTTGAGCAAGACCGACCTGGAACAAATCCATGCTGGTTTTCATTAAGGATTTTAGCACTTGTGATGTGTTTTAAAACTTCTCGAGAAATGATACGTTCCAAAGTTTTACAAACAACTGATGTTAATGATATCGGCCTGTAGTTTATAATGTCTTTTTTCTTGCCTGTTTTAAAAATCGGAATTACATTTGCTATACACGCCAGTCTGAAGGGACTTTCCCCAAGTAAAGAGATAGGTTAAATATACTGCATAAAGATGGTGACACAGATGCCGCACACATTCTAAGTATCATTGGAGGAATACCATCTGGGCCTGTAGCTGAATCAACTCTAAGGCATTTTAAGAATGTATATATTTCCATAATTGTTTAGAATTAGATGTGGATAAATTCCAAATGTATTTATTGTGGGCATTGCGTATTTCAGTCTTAACTTTGTTCCGGTGTGTGGTATAGTTGTGCCAGTCTTGATCATTACCACTTTTCTTCCATGTTTTATGCAATTTATCCCGTGTTTTCAGGTTTCTAACAATACTCTTGCTAATCCACGGAACCCGTTGCCTTCCATTGAATGTACAAGTAGGTATAGTATCATTTACACAATCCAGAAGACTCTCTTCCATTCCTGCCAAGAAGTTTCTAAATCATTGTTAAAGTAAGTTGGCATCCGTTCAGCTATAAGTTCGTTAAGAAGGTCCCAATTTGCTCTTTTGTAATTAAAGCTCTTCTTAGATAACATTTTGGTAATGACTTTTTTGTGCGACAGTTCAACTTTTACTGCCAGATGATCACTAATTCCAGGGATTGTCTGTACATTGTCAATTAAATTAGGATTATTACACAAAACGAGGTTCATGGTGAATGCTGGAAATCAAGGTAAAAATAATATACGCTATAAGGGATGGGGGTTGAAAAATGTGGTTTAGAAATGAGAATAGGCCGATTGGGTTAAAACACATTAAAACATAATTTTAATAACTTATTGATAAAACACCAATTTTAGATTAGAGCTATAAATCATTCCAATTTTAGGGGGTGTTGGGGGTGGAATATCGCTTGCCTCTCGGCGGATTATTTTTCATGTTATATTATGTACCATCATGTCAAATTTCATGATGAAAACTCATTAGGTGCCTTCGTGGTGAATGCTGGAAATCAAGGTAAAAATAATATAAACTATTAAGGATGTGGGTTGACAAAATGTGGTTTATATAATGAGAATAGACCGATTGGGTTAAAACACATAAGAACATAATTTTAATAACTAATTTGATTAAAAATTCAATTTTGGGTTAGAGCTATGAATTATTTGAATTTTAGGGGATGATTTAGAGGGTGTTGGGGGTTGAATATTGCTTGTCTCTCGGCGGAAGTGTGTGAGTCTGTGGTACATCTAAGTGTGGTCCAAGTTTCATAGTTCTAAGATGTACCATTTTCTCTGTAGGCTCTTATTCCTCTCTGTCAGAATCCCCCCCCCCCCAAACATCCAACCAACCAACCAACCAACCAGCCAGCCGGAAGATTTTCGTTGATTTTTCGCACTTTCTTAACACAGAACGGGTAATCGGATCGGTCTGATTTTTTTTTGGTATGTCCATGGACCACATATCAGGTCATATACCGAGTTTCAAGATTGTAAATCTTTCGGGACGGCGTGTTCAGATATAGCTGAAAACCCCCCAACTCGGATAGCTGTAAACAGGGTCGAGTTAGTCATCGCCTTCTAGCAGTCGCGTGCGCTTGGCTGCGGGCGAACGACCGTCGCCCTAGATTTATAATACAACAGTCTAGGCCAATCGTTCCTGTAGGATATAGGCCTTGGTATGTGAATACTAAAATTACTCTCTTGACAAGCCCTTGGCTTAGCTTGCCAACCCTAGGCCGCACGTCCGTGTTCTGACACACATCCCGCACAAAAACCTTACTTTGATGACTTTTTAAAGCCTATTGTAGATAAAGAATAGCATGATACTCCTAGGCTGTGCAAAAATTCAAGACAAAATGCTCGTAATTCTTTTTCACAATGATCTCACGAAATCTCCTGTCACATGCGAAAAAAGAAAAAGAAAAATCGGTGAAAATGTACATCGTTTAAGTGGCTGTGGAGTTGTGTTTGTTGTTGAGCGGATGGGCGAGCACCGCCGTCTGTGTGTAAATATGTACAAATAACAACCATGGTGCAACCATAGTATTTATACATACATGTTTTTCATGTTTATTTTGGTTATATGTTCCGTTCTCTGTATTGTCACCATCTTAAATAATTTATTAATTGTCTTTACCCCACAGTTAAGCCTTTTTCAGGCTTTGTGGGTTTTTTGATTATATTCTTGTTAGATTTATTTCTGTAGGCCTATGTAACATTAATTATTTATTTGTACAATTTTGCTATGGCGTATGAGTCATGTATGTTCTATGTTCTATGACAATAAAATAAATTTGTATAAAGTAAAGTAAAAAAAAAAAACGTATTTTTAGTTTCTAATTGGCATAGACTCTACACAGTTATGACGTAGTACCGTCCAAAGATGGCGCACGCTCGTTTTTGGCGCGCAAAACTGGGGGTCTAATTTACTTCTTGTTTAAATTTCACAAAATACATTTTTTTTTAAATAAAAAAGGTGCAGTGTCTATTAAGCCAATATAAGAATTAAAATAAAATATAAAATAGTAAGTGGAATATTTCCGATTGCAATGAAATTTTCTGGAGGCGTTCGAAATCTCTGAACTTAGAACTGACTACGTTTTTGAACGCAATGGAAATATTATTTCTCATGAAAATCGCAATTTTACGATTTTTTTAAATTTTTTAAAAAATTTATTCTTAGTAGGTGACCTTGGTTAAGTGTTTTCAAGTGTGTTTTCGTGTTCTATTACGTTCCGGGTCAATAATCTTTCCGTTATTAAGTACGCTTAATCCGATTGCTAATGATTTTTTCACTGAACCTTAATTTTATGGAATTAAAATACTCGTGTGAAATTTGAGAGCAATCGAAATATTATTCTTATGAAAATCGCAATTTTACGATTTTTTCGATTTTTTAAACAATAATTTCTTAGACTTATACCCCCTACATACTTTATCCGATTGTTATGATTTTTCACTGAACCTTATTTTATGAATTATTATTTTCGTGTGAAATTTGAGCGCAATCGAAATATAATTTCTCATGGAAATCGCAATGTTACGATTTTTTCAATTTTTAAAAAATTTCTTCGACTTATAACACCTACATGCTTTATCTTATTGTAATGATTTTTTCACAGAACCCTAATTTATGAATTAATATATTGCTGTAAAATTGAGCGCAATCAAAATATTATTTCTCATAAAAATCGTAATTTTACGAATATTTTTTCATTTTTTTAAATTACAATTTTTTTTGTTTTTAAAAAATTTCTTCGACTTACTAATGTTTTTTCACAGAACAAAAGAAAATCTGCATA
This sequence comes from Sweltsa coloradensis, assembly GCA_024449915.1. Taxonomy (NCBI): domain Eukaryota; kingdom Metazoa; phylum Arthropoda; class Insecta; order Plecoptera; family Chloroperlidae; genus Sweltsa; species Sweltsa coloradensis. The sequence goes on along the minus strand of JAMZAV010002409.1, from coordinate 95,128 downwards.
ACACATGGCAGCTCAATGCACCAATTACGCTCATCCAACAACGCGCCTGGCAAGGCGTTTGCGAAGCTTCCTAGTTAAAGTAAATGGATGTTATACAATCATGTCATCTTCATGTTTTGTTCAGTAGGTATACCATCAACATTTTTTAACTCATCAAGATCATATTTTGGTTTATTTCTCTAACGCATTCCAAATAATACTTCATCTTTTAATTTATGAAGACAGATTGCTCTGTTATAGTGTTTAAATAATATTTATAAGGGGATATAATGCCTATCAATTGTTTTCTTGTACTCCACAATTTCAATATATAAAGTTAAATATTATTTGTCAGCGATTTAGCCGCGGTCGTTTAACCAGTTCCCACTCGAACACTGAAGTAAAGCGACATCGGGCGGTGGTCAGGGGTCGAGTGGGTCGCCGCTTTGCCCTGAAGAAACACGTATATCGCTGGCTAGAGCAGACTAGGGTTCGTAAGCTTGTGTGACAGCTTCGTTCTCCTTGGCGCCGTCTGCTCGGCAGTCCGGGTTAGTGGAGGAACCTATATGACTGTCAAAAGTTACACCGTCCTTTCGGATGGGACGTAAAGCCGTTGGTCCCCTTGGTACTTTTCGGTAGGAGTAGGCTATGTGCCGGTACCGGGTTTCCCCTCCTCCCTTCTCTATTAAATTTGCACTATACATTGCCTGTGCAAATAAATAATAAATAATAATAATTTATTTGCAATTTTTGTGTTCGTTATGTTGTGTAGAGACGACCATATTTCAAGATGGCGGCAAACAGGTACGCCTCTCTTTTTAATGGGATTTAAAACATTAATAAAATTTTTATACTGTCAAGTGGTACCCAGAACTCCAAAAATTTACCACAAACTTACAATGTCACAGATGTGCCCGTTTATTTGTATAGGGCGGCTAAACAGGTAGGCCTACAAATAATTTTTAAGGGAGTTTAAAACATTTTGACGAATTTATTACCAATCAAATGGTACCTGGAATTTCAAAATTCACCAAAAAAGTTACAAAGATAATACAAAAGATAAACTTTGGGCATGTTGTATTGCACTGGCCATTTTCTAAAATAGCTCCCAGGCTAAATTTGATCATTTACATCCTGGTAAAGCATTCCTATCATAAAAAATGTCCTCTTACATATACACACGGACTCTGATCGCTCGACAGGATCACTGTCTCGTATTTTCAGGATATTACTATATTTATACTATACACTATCTATACACTATAACTTACTGTGTGAGTGGAATACTTGGCATGAAAAAAACTACAGGTTGTGGGAAAAAGGTAACAAAATATTGCAACAATGATCTGAGCAACAATGAGGCCTTTATTAGTGCTAAACAAACACAATAATTTTTAAATCCACGTATGGGTTCATTGCAAATAATAGCTGATTTCAAGTTAATGCTATAAAGCTCCGTACACAAGACAGTGTGTTGCAAAGTTACACGCCACTCTTGGCTAAGATCCACGAACGGAATTCTGACACTCGAGTATAGACATCGGGTATGTAGTTGTATGCACATGGGTAAAACCACGACATGATACCTACCAGGGTTCTGACGCCATCAACGTATGCAATCAGCGGGCCACCGGCATCACCCTGCAAACAAACGTTTCGTGTGAACATCGTCAGGCATTATCAAAGTGAAATCACAGTTTATGTGCGGGATGGCGAGGTCGTTATAAGCTAGATTTTGACACAAAGCTATCATGATAAACCAGCTGTTATGTCTAATAGGTAGAGTAAAATACGAATGTATTCGCGCGTCAGCGCAGCAGGCCAATTAAGCCAGCGTTTCGCTTTTACTATACACACCTATTACCGCAGGGCTCTATAATGTTGCCGATGCAAAAACCATAAGATATAGAAACTTGCAATTTGCTTCAATTGGTAAAGCTTTTTTTATGAGGTGACCCATTTTAATTTTCATCCCAATCTGGTGATCCGTTTGGAAGTTATTAAGACGTTAAGATCGTTCAAAAATACTTTCTTTTTCAGCTGGGTGGGTCGGTGGCTGGCTGGCTAATTCATTTGCCGATTTGTGGGTCTCCAACGAATAAAGTTTAAGAAACCAAATTTTGTACCAATGTCACTCATCTACCTGGCAAATCGCCACACAACCACTCAATCAAGTAACATGATGTATTTCCGTAATAAGAGAGTACTAAGTATTATAATATTATTTGAAATTGTGAACGAAACAACACATATTATTTACTACCATTCAGAAAGTACAAAAGTCCACTCCAACCGGGATTATATATTTAACTATATATATAAAATTATATATTAGTATTTAGCCAGAAATTAAAAAAGTGACTACACCCGGGATTGAACCCTGGACCTTAGCTTACCGAGTAATGCTCTTTTCGGTAAGCTAAGGTATCCTTACCTTGCAAGACCCTTTCCCGGACTCCATAGGACCTCCGGCGCACATCATCCTTGGAGTGATGGTCATACGGTATTTGTCCCAAAAATACTGGCCAAAAACGGGGTTGATATGTGAGAGACATTCAGAGCCTGCAGTTGTAAGGGGAGACACCCGCCATTCTGTGGGCATAAAAAGTATGTATATAAATTAATAGTTTCCAGAAATAATTTTACTATCAATAAGCGTGTGGACCCAACAGCTTAAAATTCAACAAAGTATGTCAAGTATGTAAAACAAAGAAGTCATTAAATTTAATATTTATGAATCATAAACATAATCTAAGCCGCAGCTAGGCACGCGTCAGGTGTTGTCCTGATCTCGGACCATCGCCCTGGAAAGGCGTAGCGAATTACTTAAACATTTTCTTTTCATTTGCTTTAACCCTACATGCTTACTAATGATTTTCACGAACCCTAATTTTATGAATTAATATATTCGTATGAAACTTGAGCGCAATTGAAAAATTATTTCTCATAAAAATCGCAATTTTACGATTTTTGTCGTTTTTTTTAATTACAATTTTTTCGTTTTTCTTTGATTTCTATTAAATTTCTTCGACTAAGTTATGATTTTTTCACAGAACAACAGAAAATATGCATACCACATGGCAGCTCAATGCACCAATTACGCTCATCCAACAACCACCTGGAAAGGCGTTTGCGAAGCTTCCTAGTTAAAGTAAATGGATGTTATACAATCATGTCATCTTCACTGTTTTGTTCAGTAGGTATACCATTCCTAGTTAAAGTAAATGGATGTTATACAATCATGTCATCTTCACTGTTTTGTTCAGTAGGTATACCATTCCTAGTTAAAGTAAATGGATGTTATACAATCATGTCATCTTCACTGTTTTGTTCAGTAGGTATACCATTCCTAGTTAAAGTAAATGGATGTTATACAATCATGTCATCTTCACTGTTTTGTTCAGTAGGTATACCATCAACATTTTTTAACTCATCAAGATCATATTTGGTTTATTTATCTACGCATTCGAAATAATACTTCATCTTTTAATTTATGAAGACAGATTGCTCTGTTATAGTGTTTAAATAATATATAAGGGGATATAATGCCTATCAATTGTTTCCTTGTACTCCACAATTCAATATATAAAGTTAAATATTATTTGTCAGCGATTTAGCCGCGGTCGTTTAACCAGTTCCCACTCGAAAACTGAAGTAAAGCGACATCGGGCGTGGTCAGGGGTCGAGTGGGTCGCCGCTCTGCCCTGAAACACACGTATATCGCTGGCTAGAGCAGACTAGGGTTCGTAAGCTTGTGTGACAACTTCGTTCTCCTTGGCGCCGTCTGCTCGGCAGTCCGGGTTAGTGGAGGATTCTATATGACTGTCAAAAGTTACACCGTCCTTTCGGATGGGACGTAAAGCCGTTGGTCCCCTTGGTACTTTTCGGTAGGAGTAGGCTATGTGCCGGTACCGGGTTTCCCCTCCTCCCTTCTCTATTAAATTTGCACTAGTGGGCTACATTGCCTGTTGCAAATAAATAATAAATAATAATAATTATTTATTTGCAATTTGTGTGTTCGTTATGTTGTGTAGAGACGACCATATTTCAAGATGGCGGCAAACAGGTACGCCTCTATTTTTAATGGGATTTAAAACATTAATAACATTTTTATACCTGTCAAGTGGTACCCAGAACTCCAAAATTCACCACAAACTTACAATGTCACAGATGTGCCCGTTTATTTGTATAGGGCGGCTAAACAGGTAGGCCTACAAATAATTTTTAAGGGAGTTTAAAACATTTAGACGAATTTATTACCAATCAAATGGTACCTGGAATTTCAAAATTCACCAAAAAGTTACAAAGATAATACAAAGATAAACTTTGGGCATGTTGTATTGCACTGGCCATTTTCTAAAAATAGCTCCCAGGCTAAATTTGATCATTTACATCCTGGTAAAGCATTTCTATCATAAAAAATGTCCTCTTACATATACACACGGACTCTGATCGCTCGACAGGATCCACTGTCTCGTATTTTCAGGATATTACTATATTTATACTATACACTATCTAAACACTATAACTTACTGTGTGAGTGGAATACTTGGCATGAAAAAAACTACAGGTTGTGGGAAAAAGGTAACAAAATATTGCAACAATGATCTGAGCAACAATGAGGCCTTTATTAGTGCTAAACAAACACAATAATTATTAAATCCACGTATGGGTTTCATTGCAAATAATAGCTGATTTCAAGTTAATGCTATAAAGCTCCGTACACAAGACAGTGTGTTGCAAAGTTACACGCCACTCTTGGCTAAGATCCACGAACGGAATTCTGACACTCGAGTATAGACATCGGGTATGTAGTTGTATGCACATGGGTAAAACCACGACATGATACCTACCAGGGTTCTGACGCCATCAACGTATGCAATCAGCGGGCCACCGGCATCACCCTGCAAACAAACGTTTCGTGTGAACAACGTCAGGCATTATCAAAGTGAAATCACAGTTTATGTGCGGGATGGCGAGGTCGTTATAAGCTAGATTTTGACACAAAGCTATCATGATAAACCAGCTGTTATGTCTAATAGGTAGAGTAAAATACGAATTTATTCGCGCGTCAGCGCAGCAGGCCAACCAAGCCAGCGTTTCGCTTTTACTATACACACCTATTACCGCAGGGCTCTATAATGTTGCCGACGCAAAACCATAAGATATAGAAACTTGCAATTTGCTTCAATTGGTAAGCTTTTTTTATGAGGTGACCAATTTCAATTTTCATTTCAATCTGGTGATCCGTTTGGAAGTTATTAAGACGTTAAGATCGTTCAAAAATACTTTCTTTTTCAGCTGGGTGGGTCGGTGGCTGGCTGGCTAATTCATTTGCCGATTTGTGGGTCTCCAACGGATAAAGTTTAAGAAACCAAATTTTGTACCAATGTCACTCATCTACCTGGCAAATCGCCACACAACCACTCAATCAAGTAACATGATGTATTTCCGTAATAAGAGAGTACTATGTATTATAATATTATTTGAAATTGTGAACGAAACAACACATATTATTTACTACCATTCAGAAATTACAAAAGTCCGCTCCAACCGGGATTATATATTATAACTATATATATAAAATTATATATTAGTATTTTAGCCAGAAATTAAAAAAGTGACTACACCGGGGATCGAACCCAGGACCTTAGCTTACCGAGTAATGCTCTTTTCGGTAAGCTAAGGTATCCTTACCTTGCAAGACCCTTTCCCGGACTCCATAGGACCTCCGGCGCACATCATCCTTGGAGTGATGGTCATACGGTATTTGTCCCAAAAGTACTGGCAATACGGGGTTGATATGTGAGAGACATTCAGAGCCTGCAGTTGTAAGGGGAGACACCCGCCATTCTGTGGGCATAAAAAGTATGTATATAAATTAATAGTTTACAGAAATAATTTTATTATAATAAGCGTGTGGACCCATGCTTAAAATTGAACAAAGTATGTCAAGTATGTAAAACAAAGAAGTCATTAAATTTATAAATCAAAACATAAATCTAAGCCGGCCTTATTTATTTATTTATCATTTATTTTTATTTATTTATTTATTTATTATTTATTATTTATTTATTTATTTAGGCGTATTCATTCATTTATTTATTTATTTATTTATTATTATTTATTTATTTATTTATTTATTTATTTATCCGTGGATCTCGGACCAGTAGCCTGGAACAAGCGTAGGCGGCAATCCCTCACAATGTGGTTGATGGTCTGACGATGGAGTTATAAAAACTGGAGTTATAAATAAATAACTCCATGGTCTGACGAGGTTCGTCCACTGATCTGGAACTACTTACGTGGATATCTAAGGCATACCTGGCAAATGTTGAGATGTGAAGTTGGCGGAAGTTTGACGTCCGCCATTTCCGACGTCCCTAATCAGCGGCAGATTCAAAAGAAATAAACAAAAAAGATTCTTTCACCTGTGTCACTGGCCTGTGTTTATCAGTTATTTAGTGTAACACTGCAGTAAACACTATTCCTAGGCATCCTGATTGACCCTGATAATAGACCATGTAATGTACGGCGATGCAATCAGCGAATGCAATCGCAATACAATCGAGGGACGTCGAAAATGGGCGTATTGTGCGGCCAATGGATTAGGCCTTTCGCCCATCGCTTTGTCGGGTTCAAGTTAAAGTAACGCATGCGCTGTCCACGTAAGTATTTAGAGGTAAGTGGGTCCGTCACAGTAAGATGGTATCGGCGCCCCACTTTAAAGGGAGTCAGCACAAACCGGCCAAGATTGGTTCTTAATAGCGGTCAAGTGTCTAGCTAGGCAGGTCAAAGCCTGGTATGGGAGTAGTTGGGTCTACAATTAGTGAGTTTGGTGAGAATTCCGTCCACATCCTTTTCCATTCCACATTACTGTCCAAGTTAGAATCTTGTAGTTTGGCAGCTTGCCTCAAAGATGGATTCCACGACTTCAATCGCCTTTCTCTCTCTCAATTCTGGCATATTTTGTCGAATTCTCTGAGGAGCGCTTTTGAGTGTCTTATTGATGGTGGGGTGATATTGCTCTGGACTGGTAGCCATGGGATCGGCGTTGATCTGATTGCCCCGGAAATCGTCCGCATTGAAATTTGAGCTTGGTATATCTATCATCCGATGCGTGCTGTTCAGCCAGGCTGGAGCACAGTACTCTGCTGACGAGTACACCAGAGCTAGGGCAGCAGTGCGCAATGTTGCGGGCGAGCTCCCCATGTAGTCGAAGCATTTTATGAATTAAGTTATTTCTTGTTTTAAGCTTGGCGGCACAGTTATAGAGATGCTATTTAAACGTGAGAGATCTGTCTAGCGCTATTCCGAGATACTTTGGATGAAAGTTATGTTGGAGTTTTGCACCATTGAAAACTACTTGAAGCGGGACGTGGGACAACTTGTTGTTCAGGTGAAGACACGGTGATGCAATTCGATAATCATCGGATTACATGTGTACGTTTGTTCCAAAAGTGTAAGATTTTATTTATGAATAAATTAAAGGTGTAATATTTAAATTTATACTATGGGATCTATTGTTTAAAATGTGTGTATGTATGGAAAATTAGAATTATGTAATTGCATGGATTGCATACCGCTCCTGTTTAAAATGCATTGTTTATAGTACCTGAAGGCGGATAAAAATCATGTTAATACAAGTATTTAATAGATTTTGTAATCAAGTGGCTTTTAAATGGACATTTTAATTTTAAATTAAAGTTTGCCCCTGCTCATCCATTGGTAGTAACGGAAACGCTGCTTCACAGTGGTTATTTACACAAGCACAATAGATTTTCGAAGTATTGAACTCTAAAGAACTTACGATCATCGCTCCCCAGCCACTGACGGTCAGTTGGGATCCATAAACAAGACTCAAGTTACAGGTGGAAGTGCGATGGTGCTGACAATCGAACCAATAAAGAATGGAATCTGCGTCTGTTCGAAAAAACACAATTACAAGATGAAAACATGGTAAAAGGATAAATCAAATTTTGGTTAAGGCCCGCATAAAAAATAACAAATGACATAGAAAACAGAATTGAGAAAAGACTTCATGGACATTATATCATACAAAATTACAATAACAATGAAGCAATTAGTATTAAGCAAAAACGTGGATATATTCCAAAACCCTTTTAAATGGATAATAAATTATTTAATAATAGAGTAAGATATTTTTTAAATCAAATAAAATGTTTTGAATATAAGTTTCAGTATTTAAAACGAATATAAAAACAATACAATACGTCGTCTTCTAGAGATCGACTACCGTTTCTGGCACTATATACTAAAGATAGATTAAAGAACATGGATTTTGTTTGCGAGGTGGACTTTTCCTCTTTTCACGACTTTTACTATCAGCAGTCGAGCCACATGGTCTGGACCAAATTTACCCCTAGCTCAGCTCAAACGGCGTTTAATTTAGAATTGAGAAAATCAACATAAAATTCAAACAATCAGATTACAATTATAATTGTTTGGCCGATTAGTATAAAAAAATATTAGTAAATTATTTTGCTGAATTATGTAGAAGTCACTACTCAAAATAATGTGCTTTACTAGGAACTGACGTTAGACGTCGTTTAGGAAAAACTACATGGGAATGATAAAAAAACAAACTTTGAAGATGTTATACATAAATGTTTGTATGAGTTTTATTCTTTATATTTTATGTACCTATTTTAGTGGTATTTTAAGATGAAAGGTTATCTATTCGAACGCGTTTAACTATTTTCCCAAATATGGCACCATGCAAGTCAAAATATAGTGAATGGCTTTGAAACCTGTCTCTTTTGAATAATCAAAACTCTTATTTCAAATTTTTCTGATCGGGCGCACGGGAAATTTCGCCTCTTCAAAATAATTTCAAACTTCAATTCGCCCAATTACAAAATTCAACGTAGGTAGTTGTGTTTTTGTGACAATTTTTTTCAACTAGTTTTCTAGAGGCTGACTGAGAGAAAAAAGATTATTACAGTTTTCTTTCCTGGGAATTTTTTCGTTTGCCTTATTTTGTACGGATTTGTACCGCCAAACGAAAAAATTCGCAGGAAAAACATTGTAAATAAAATCTTTTTTCTCTCAGTCAGCCTCTACACAACCAGTTGAAAATAAATATCACAAAAACACAACTACCTACGTTGAATGGTGTGCTTGGGCGAATTAAAGTTTGAAATTATTTTGAAGAGGCGATATTTGCCGTATGCCCGATCAGAAAAATTTGACGTTTAAAAGTCATTCACTATACATTGACTTGGTAGCAAAAATTTTAAAAAATAAAAATAATACTAATAATAATAATAATAATAATAATAACAATAGGTAATAATAATTAAGAGAAATTATAACATTTACGGGATGTTTCGTCGCGTCGTAATGGTGAATAATTTACATTATTCTTGATTTCCCGACGTAGCGTCATCACTGTGGATGACATTTTTAAGGGACTGCTGTTCTTTCGTTTGTTTGCCTCTGTTGCAAACGTTCACTTCTTCTGGGAACTGCCAGGATGGCGGTGGACGGCTCTATTTGTTGTTGTTGTGGTGGTGGTTGAGGTGGTTGTGGAGGTGGTGGTAGTGGTGTAGGTTGGTCTTGTGGATGAAGATGCTGTTGATGCTGTTGTTGATCTGGTGGTAGTTCTTGGTTTGAACGCATTTTCTCCGCTGAGAGGTGATTAATTAAATTAATGGCAGGAATCCACGAATCACTTAGTTTATAACCACCTACATCTCCATTCATATTGTTAGGTGTTTTTGAAATTTCAATTGACTCCCTTATGAGTCTAGGCCAGAAAGCAGACTCTTGGCAAATTATTTTTGTTTCATCAAAAAGAATCTCATGCCTTGAGTCAGCCATATTGTCTATGGCATGCTTAGCAATTGCAGACAACTCGACGTGACCCTTGTTACAATGGTTTTTGTGTTCTTTTACCCTTGTTGCCACTGTCCTAAAAGTCTGGCCTACATAGCTACAGCCACACTTGCAAGGGATTTTATAAACTCCACTTCCGGCTAGATGTACTGGGTCCTTTGGCGATCTCAACATGGTAGAAATTTTATTTATAGGCTTAAATATTGTCTTGATGTCTAGCTTTCCAAGGTAACGTGCTATGCGATCAGTAGTAAATTTCACATATGGCAGGGAAGCGAGTTTAGGAGGATTTTCAGGTTTCTCAGTTAATTCTTTGTTTACCTCAGTTCTGTTGAAAGCTCGCCGGATGTTGACCGCACTATAGCCATTGCTCTTCAAAACAGCTGTCAAGGCTTTCTTTTCTTGTGGAAAGCTTTGCTCATCTGATAACCGTTTTGCCCGGGAAACGAGAGAATTGATGACTGAATGCTTTTGAGCTGGATGGTGGTGTGAAGTGGCTTGTAGAGAGGTTTGTGTGGGTAGGCTTTCGATAAACAGCATGGCCCAACTTTCCGCTGTCAAGTCTGGTAAGCATCACATCAAGAAATATATAATAATAATAATAATAATAATAATAATAATAATAATAATAATAATATATAATAATAATAATAATAATAAAAACGGTCAATTAACCTTATCTGGCGGTATCTAGCGTCTACTAAAGAAATCTAAAAAAATTAAGTTCGATTTCCATTTTATGCATGATTATTGGTATGTTTGAACAAAGTACCTTCAGCAAAGCTATATCGAAATCGACTGTGGTCGAATTGTAGCTGGCATGGACGATCTTCTGGTAAACCTGGTTGACTTGCCCATCCTGGTACAGCAGAGTGCCACCCGCCTTGAGGGACATAGTAGTGACATCGTCTTGCGCGCAGTGAGCGGCAGTCAGAGACCAGAATGTACTGATGAGGGAAGCACCACAGATGTGGTAGCCCTTCACCCGCAGGGACATCTGTAAGCAACAACCATAGAGTGTAACAAGTGCGTGCTAGGAAATATAGGTATTGAATTACTATCCAATGACCTAACCAGACGTAAGTAGTTCTCATTGTAAGGACGTAAAGTCAGGGGTTCCTCAAGACTCTATTTTAGGGTATTTTTTGTTAAACTCATTTGTTTATGATACGTTCGTAGTAATATATTGTCTCCATATGGTGATGATATCAAGCTGTTTGCTCCAATTGAGTCGTTACAAACTTCTTCCAACTTCGAGAAGCATGTTTAAAATTATGTTACTGACACACTACTTGGAATTTGAATCTTTATTTAAAAAATATTTTGTATCTTCTTTTATTACTATTGAAAGTCGGATTCATTTCAATGATGATCAACTTAAAAGGGTGCTTAATGTCAATGGTATGGGTGTTTTGTTGTCATCTGATTTTCCTTTTTTTCTACAGATAGTGTTATATGGGTGCGTTCTGAAACTAGCTTTCCCAGCGCACAATGGCGCTGGAGTTTTTCAGCCCAATACTAGAATGGGATGGGGAATTGGGAAAATCAAAACAGATATGCCACCACCTGACCTGATCAGAAAAAAGCGTTTTATTGACTAAAGTTGACTAAAGTAACAATGGGGTTGTTAATAAGTTTCCCATTATTGTCAACACATTGAAATTCGTGAGAATGGTAGTTTCTAATAATTCTTAACCGTCTAATACATTTAAAACGCGCTTATCTTGTTAGCACATTTTTTAAAGGTTTCATTATTTTTTATTTGGTCTTTGTTTGTTAACTTATGGTTTATATTTGTAGTTAATGAGTAAGTTACACTACTACAAAGGTATTTGTATTTTTCGATTCACCTAAACCTGCATCGTAAACTCAATACCTATGAGAGCTGATTTATCTCTATTTTTTGAAACAATAACCGTACACACACGATGAAATTCATCTAAAGCTCGTATATAAGGACTTTGCATGCAACACATTATCCCCCACCACATCTACGAGTCAACTTGCCTGGTAAGGGAACTCAGCTATGTTGACAGCAACTCCACCAATTATCCTGCCAGTTAAACTTTTTGAAGCCGAAGCCAAAGGAGCTGCAACAATATAATATGTATTAGGCTTTTATATCATCTGGGTTGTTTCATTATAACACAATACGTACAAAACAACATGGACAGATAATTATGTGGTGATCATAAAAGTGATAGCTTAAACAAATAAAAGAAAAAACTGAAGTACCATTTTTCCGAAACTCATATAAAATATTGTGAACAAGTTGACTTGTTCCGAACGCTGTGTTATAGAGATTAAAAAAACTTAATACAGGGTTTTCTTCAATATCCTGCATTTTTAAATCAAGAGGTTTCATGTTTTTGGCAACAAAACTTGACTTATACCACTTTTCGGATCACCACAGACTTACAGAAAATCGAGAGTTTGATGGATACCTGTACTGAAACCAGCCCTTTGCACATATTAGTGTTTGGCTTTTGGCTGGCTGGCTACTGAATGCTGATGGTTGTTCTATGAATGTAACATATCGATTCATACTTTAGAATGGTATAACAAAAGATGTATGCCAATGCGCGAAAAACGATTCCGGGTAAATTCAAATTCTGTTCGTCCCTTCTGTATTTGTAGGCAGATTAATGTTGAAAACTCGAATTTTTCTTTTTCATTAGATCAGACTGTCATGATGCTCTGATTATGCAGTTAGACAGAATTATGGAAGTATTTTTATTTAAAATACTAGAAGGGTATTAAGAAAATAAATCGCGAAACATTATGGTCTGAGGCCTAGCTAGGGTTGGCTTTTTATTGAATTTTCACTGCTTTTATGGAATTGTTTTATTTTAAAATATTTACAACCCTTCAGTCCAATTGTTTTAAACAAGTATAATAATACATCAGATATTGTAAGATGATATATTTTGTTTAAAAACTCACACGTTGAATTAATTGGTGTATGGTCTACTTCAGTCATGTGAAAACTATTCACACTGAATATATAATTAAATATATATATTTGTATATTGCTTTATGATTTTATACAATATACATGAACAGTTTATAAATTATGTTATAATCTTCATTTTGAATTTATCTCAGTTTTCTATAAAGAAACCGATATTTTTTAATTACGTCATATTACCATTTACCTGCAAAAATGCTGTTCCCAGAGTTATTCCATGAATCTGAAACAAATAAAAACCATTAAGTTACAATACATCATAAAAGCAAACATATTAAAGCAGATAGCAATGAGTGTATATCACAAATGTCAACGTATTTTATGAAATAACTTCATTCTACTTTGTGAACTCATCAGAAAACAAAATAGTAGTAACGCCGACTTATTTGGCTATTGTGCACGTTGCGTTTTTTCCCACCAACGTTCATGATGTATTTCGATTAATGCGTGTCCTAACAATTAATCACTGAAAAATGAAAACGCGTTCATTCTCAGAAAACTTATAATCACATTACCTGATACCTTTATTATTTTGATCTTGATCTTAAAATTTTTACATTCAAGAATGATTCTGATGAACGTTTATTTTATTCTATTTTTAAATTCTCAACTTAACTCTGAATTATCTACACCTTACATAAACATGGGAAGATATTTAATTTAACATTGACGAAGCGAGTGTAGCATTCGAGCGTGGTATTTAGTGAGACTGCATTTTTTTTTTTTAATAATCAACTTAATGTAAAGTGACTTTTCAATCAATTTTACTCATTGAGCTGTTTAAAAACACTAACAGCCAAATTAGGTCGGATATGATTGTAAGTAAGCATGAAAGTACATTTGAGTCAATCATAATCATTGTTCAATTCTTATATTTTCATCTAGAATAACTCACCATATTCACAAAAAAATTATTAACTAAAAAACGAATAAGTATCTCTTAAATAGACTAGAAAGAAAGTGCACGACACATAGCAGAAAGTGTACAAACACATAAACAAATAGTTGACTCATAACGCTTTAAAACACAATTGAAAAAATAATTACACAAAACTAATTATGTTTATTATATTTTTAGAGGATATTATGCATTAATCAGTTTAACTGAATTTTAAAAAATATATATATTCAAAACTCTAATAAATTAATAAATAAATAAATAAATCACTGGTACAGCGATTGAGATAAGAAAATGTACCTAGTGGCCCGATAGCTCACTTGGTAAAGCATAGCTACGTAAAGTCATATATATAAAGCCTTAAAATGTTTCTGTCCAATGACCCCGGTTCGATCCCCGGTCGGAACACATCTTTTCGACTATTGCTCTTTCTTAATTTCTTAATTTGTTTATTTATTTATTATTGACCTCTGTAATCAATACACATTTTGGCAAAAACTACAGAATGAGACAGGAAAGTCGTTGTATGACATTAAGAGGTATTTGCATGAGCGAAGCGAAAACTTCAATTACACCGACCCCCAAAGAAATTTAGCTCGGGTGTTTTTTTGTTTGTTTTTGTCTGTGTATTCGCTCTCAACCGGGCAAACGGCATAAATGCGATCTTAATGAAAATTGTAGGGGACCTTTGAAATCTCTGAACTTAGACTTGCCACGTTTTTGGGTACATTCGAATAAATATTTCTCATGAATATCGTACTTTTACGATTTTTTTAATATTTTAAGTGCGATATTTTCGTGACATTTGAACCGATTCTGACCAAACAAGTGGGGCTACAACGTTCATATTTCACATGGACATTAAGGTAATGGTGATATATATTACTTTTTGAAAGAAAAAAATTAAAAAGTTAGCCAGAATCCATAGAATAAAGGTTTTGATATGAGTTTTTTTTAGGTTTATTGGATGAGCGTAGCGAGCGAAGCGAAGATTCCATTTCACTACACTGGAGAAAAAAATCCAGAATGTTTTTTTTTCTTTCTTTCTTTCTTTCTGTATTTTTGTCTGTCTGTTAACACGATTCCGGCTAAACCGATACTCCAATTGCGATGAAATTTTATGGAGGCCTTCAAAATCTCTGAACTTAGAACTGCCACGTTTTTGAGCGCCATCGAAAAATTATTTCTCATGAAAATCGCAATTTTACGATTTTTTTCGATTTTTTGAAAATTTATTTTACTTATAACATCTACATGCTTTATCCGATTTTAATGATTTTTTCACAGAACCTTAATTTTATTAATTAAGATATTCGTGGGAAATTTGAGCACAATCGAAAAATTATTTCTAATGAAAATAGAAACTTTGTGTTTTTTTTTCTTTTTTAAAACAATTTTTTACTTATTACACCTACATGCTTGATCCTATTGTAATAAGTTTTTCACAGAACCTTAATTTTGTTAATTTTACATATTCGTGTGAAATTTGAGCGCAATCGAATAATTATTTCTTATAAAAATCCCAATTTTTCGATTTTTTTCTTTTTTTAAAATTACGATTAATTAAGAAAAATTAAAATTTAAGTTTATTTTTTAATTAATTTAATTTAATTTAAAAAAAATTTGAACTTAGTAATAATTTTTTCACAGAACAACAGAAAATCCGCACAACACATGGCAGCTCAATGCACCAATACGCTCATCCAACAACGCGGCGGGACTTAAGCGTGTTCCTAGTAATAACAATTTACAATTAACAATAGAAACTTGACAACAATCACCAACAATGCGTTCAAAAGGCACTTGATAAGTAAATCGATCCCACGCAATCTAAAAACTTACAAAAAAGCTCTCCATCAACGACACGGGACTTTAGCGTTTTCCTAGTATTATATACTAGGCCGCTTCGTGATCGCTTTTTTAGTCGCGTTGACGCATGATTTTTTTAAAAATATTTCTGTCCAATGATTACGTTAGAATCGGTCCAAATATCACAAAAATATCGTATTAAAAATTAGGGGAAAATCGTAAAAGTACGATTTCTATAAAAAAATCTTAAAATGTATCTGAAATCATAACGTATATAATTTCATTAATTTAACAGTTCCCATAAAGTTTCATCAAGATCGGAGTAGTTTTTTGCCTGTTCGCGGGCCAAATATCACGAAAATATCTCATTAAAAATGTTAAAAATTGTAAAAGTACTAAAATCATAAGAAATATTTGATCGATTGTACCCAAAAACGTGGCAAGTCTAAGTTCAGAGATTTTGAAGGTCCCCTCCATTTAAATTTAGATCGCAAATGCCGTTTGCCCGGTAGAACGCGAACAAACATACAGAGAGAGAAAAAAAAAAAACACCCGACCTAAATTTTTTTGGGGGTCAATGAAATTGAAGTGTTCGCTTCGCTCATCCAATAACTTTGACATCTGAAGAGTGTAAGGCATTGCATCCTGGGCAGGCTTCCCACGATAAATTACTAAATTATGATTGTTAATGAAATATTAATGTAATTGTTATCTAAAGTATTCTCACGTGTAGTTGTAGTATCAGCAGCTGCCTTCACCCCTAGAACGGCCACCAGTAGCAGACAGGTTATCACCCAGGTCCCCATGCTAGGCTATTAGAAGACGCTTGCAAGGAACTATCGGCGAATGGTACTTGCCGAGAAGAAACCCGCGCCTTTTATACTGTTTTCTCGAAACAACACTCGCATTATCCAGTTGTCAATGTATCTTAATGACGGTTCAAATCTAGCACATGTGACGATGGAGGTCTGTTTAAACATCACTGTTTGAATAGACTTAACGAGGTATATAAATAATAGTATTATTATTGAATCCGAGGAAACAAGGAACAGTATGGCTCTCTGGCGCGCGAGTGAGGAACTAGAGAACCGGGGATAGGTACGCCCACCTGATAGGAAAACGCATGGTGAATCGCATCAATCTACGAAAATACTAAGAAATATTATGATTGTATATTTAATTCACCAAAATTGCAATTTAGAAAGCAATAAAATACAGTAACCAAATAGATTTCCATCCATTTCAACCATTTACTCATACAAAACTACCTGAAAGGTATTATCTAAACTTGACTTTTGGGTCTCGGCAGTGAATGTTGACAGGTTCTTGAATGAAGCATATATTTGGGACATTATTTTATCTAGCCGATTACACTACTGATTAATGTCTGTTTATATGTAAGCAGATTACAGCAGATGTTTGAAAAATGGATTTAACCTCATATCGCCCTTCGTTTTGCACATTTAAATGCCTTTGTCAGCCGTTCACGCGAGATTTTTAGGCCTAGATTTGCTTTGGTGCGGTGTCAAAGTAGGCCTAGGGCCTACATGTTTATTATTTCGTGTAGGCTCTTCATTAAATAATATAAGAAGCTCGAAAGGGTGTGATGGCCTACATACAAAATTAAGTCTGGCCAGAATATTATTATTTAAGCGGAAGCCAGAGTTTTGCACGTCTGCTAGGCCCTAGGCGACTTGGCTGTAAATGCGAGATCAACACGCCTAGACAACACAGCTGACGGAGCCTATCCAATTTATTGAAATAAATTGATAGTTTTGGGATACAGACTGGTTAATTATTTTTTAAATTTATATTTTAGTAACAAAAATTATTAGTTTTCTTCTAGCCGAGTCATTTGACACCTAGGGATGGTTGAAACTGGCAAGCAGTAGGCCTAGGCCCTAGGCCAAGCTAGGCGGCCGTCAATTTTCCGCGCTGTTCTCTCAGTTTATCACATTTTAGGCCATTAACATTTTGTCAAATTACTAGTCCACGCTTGCTTTAGCATATTATACTTCAAGGTTATTTTATACTCTGGGATAAGTAATTGATGCTCTTTGTTTTAGGGCAAACAAATCATAGGCGCTAGTAATTTGAAATGCAGTACGTAGGAAGAACGTACCCTATGAAATCACTTATTCTTTACAGATTTTCATCATGTTTAAACTTAAACTATACCACAAGATATCAACCTATAGTTCTGAATCATTTTCTATTATGTAACTGGACGTTTTCAACAGAAAAAGTAGGTTTCAAGCTAGGGTCCATGCAATGTTAGCCAAGCGTGTGGACGGCAGCTATCCCCTTTTACCCCGCCATCTTGCTAAACAGCTGATTGCTCACTAGCGCTCCATCGGACCTTTTTTCTCCGGATATTGAGATAATGTGTTGTTGAGGGAAAATGGTAACGCTAACACTGGATTTTTTTTTTAACAAAAATAATCTTAAAAATAAATTCAGTTCTTAGAAAACTTTAACTATTTATTATATGATTGTTGTAGGGGCAAATATGGTTTGAATGTTGGTTTCGTCATTGTTTATTTTGAGCTTTTCCAAGTTGGTGCGGCCACAATAAAATTATGAAACTTTAGGATTTTTTTTGCAATTTTTTTGCAAATTGCAAATCAATATTATTTCAAGTAGTATTATGAAGTCAAAACATATTCAATTTAAATTCATTATATCATATAAGAAATATGGGTGTGTTCTTGTATAGAAGAGTATTTTGAACATTTTTGTATCTTTAAATGTTATTTTTGGGTTTGGGGTTGGGTTAGGTGTTAGGTTATTCTTCCATTTAATTTGGGCATGACTCACCCGCAAGCGCGAGCTAAGTCGGAATAACCTCAGAAACAGTATCAGCTTTGTTGCTCCAGAGTCATCGTTTACGTTTATACATACCCAACCTAGGAGTGAAGTCCAGTTTAGAAGTAAAAAACGTTCTACCTAAAGCGGGGTTCGAACCTGCGACTTTCTTTATTGGAAGCATCGTCTCTTACCACTGGATCAACGACCTCATATGTCCAAAGAAATATGACATATGCATTTTATTTTTAGTAAACGTACAAAACACGATAATTATTAATTGAAAGCATTGCCGTAAAAATCTATCTCGGCCGGAACTCGAACCCAGAATTTTCAGGCCAACTTACGAGGGCTCTAATAAATTGAGCTACCGGATTCGTAAGAAAAAACAGCACATATCAATTTAGTTATGTGCATGAGTTCCTCAAAATAATGAACTTTAAAAAATTAATATACTTTATCAAAAGAAAAAAACTATAATTCACGATTTCGTTCCTTAGAACCAAAGGAATATAGTTCCTTAAATTTTAGTTCCTCCAAAAGTTACACATCTATGAAATTCTACGAACATTACCAGAAAACTCAATCCTAAAAATATGTACCACTGAATTCGATGGTACGTTACGAACTTTTCAAGGAACTTGCCAATTTCCCACAAAATACTTACAGTTACATTTTCAAGTTCCTGTTGTTGGAATAGGTAAGCGTTCCCACCAAAGTTCCTCACTACTGGTTAACGTGTTTGTAACAAAGATAAGTTTTATCATATTCCAAATACTTGAATTTATTTTTAAGTATTAAATTTTGAAAAATGTTACCATAGTTGTGGGCCATCAAATTCCAACCTGCAACCTTTTCTTGTTTTGGCCCGTGAGTAGGAGAGTTTCACACCTTGAAACTAATGGCGAGCTCTAAGTCGTCGTAGGGAAACTTTCCCCTTCCCTTTGACTACCTCCCCAACGGCGACGACAATGACAACACGGACGGATGATGACACAGACGAAGACGACCACGACGTGGGGGAACCACTGCCCTCCTCATATGCTTGTGGCTGGTTCTGACCAGCACAGGCTTGTCCACCCCTTGTCCCCTTCCTTCCCTTGGAAAGAAGAAAACATGGTGGTAATTCACAATTATTAAAAAAATACAATTTGGATGATTCCAATACACTTGACATGGGCACTGATAACTCTACTGTTGAGTGCCCTAAAACAACACTAACTAACTAGCCATAGTTGTATTATTTTGTTCTAATCTAAAATGATTGTGAAAAAGTCATACTTGTGTCAATGAAATAAGCAGAGAAATTTGAAACTAGGTGCATGCTTCCTCTTAAAAATTAATAAGTTAAAACGCATTGCTTTGGATCCATTATGGTAGTGGTAAATAAGTTATTCGGGACAAATATTATGTTACGGCCCCTTTCAAGAAAAATTTCAAAAACAATTAGTGAATTAGGCAAATTGGTACAAAAATAATTGCAAGCATGATAATTTGAGATTTATAAACAATATCAATTTGAAACCGCATCGCTCAACGTACCGCCATAAATTTGCTCAATGCAGTTTGTAGCTTGTGACTTTCGATATACCTTAACAATAAAAGTTTATTTGAGTGGCCTGACAAAATACAATTAAATGTTTCCAAAGATGATCATACATAATTTTTTTTTCATTTCCTGAAGAATTATATATTATTTACTTGTTTCTACACTGCCTTTGGGCGTCTTGACGCTTTTAACAAGGCAGCTGTCTATTTTATCACCTTACACAATACCTTTATATACCTTTTTCTCATAAACTCATTTAAATCTTATTTTGTGAAATGTTAAGTATAGTTGCTTATTAAGATATATGCAATCAGTATTTTTTTAGAATGAAAGATTAACAGAATTTTTTTAATACTTGTTTACAGTGAAAACATTTTGAAACCAAAGATGCCAACAATCCAAGAACACACACATAAATTGATAGAACATTATTTTAAAATTTGTAGGTGTGTTCTAATATCAAAGGAAATTATTTAGACTTGTATCAAATAGTTGCGTAACAGTTACGACCTATGTAACTGCTACAAATACAACGACACTTCTTATTTTTCGATCAAAAGAAAACCTGTTAAAACACCATTGTCCTATTTCGCAAACATATGCCCCATCTGATACAACTAAAGGTAACACCATATGGCACAATATTTACTCAAACAGTTGTTCACATAACATCTGAAATTATTTTCTAAAGAACATAATGATTTTCTTACTAGAACACGCAACATTGGAACTGTGTAAATATCACCTTGGCCTTAGCCTTGCCTCGTTAAGAATATTCAAGTAGTTATGTTTAGACAGGACTTCGTCGGTACATGACCTTAATTTAACTCATCAATAGGATACATTGACAACCGAATGTGAATATTGTTTGGAGAAAACAGTATAAAAGACGCTGGTTTCTTCTCGACAAGTACCATTCCCCCATAGTTCCTTGCAAGCCTCTTCCAGCAGTCTAACATGGGGACCTGGGTGATAGCCTGTCTGCTACTGGTGGCCGTTCTAGAGGTGAAGGCAGCTCCCGATACTAAAGATAAAGGTAATTTTTATTTTATTGGATGTATTTCATACACACTCGGTCAAAACTGGAGCTAACATGTCGTACGGACTTGCGTCAAGTACTTCCATGTGTACCTATATTACATACCTACATTATTACTTTGTCTTAACTCAAATAATAAGTCATTTATAATATAGATTGTAGATGATGTTTTCTATCTGCCGTGTACGGTCGTGGCCGATTTCTCGACGCCATCCTATAGCATTTGCTCTTCGGACTATGGGAAACCACGAAAACCATGTCCGGATGGGGAATCTCGAAGTATCATTCTTATTTTAGAAATGTACGAACTATTCTACACGTGTTAAGTATTACTGCCTTTTGAGTCTCGATGTATACATTTGGTTGTAGATCTAGTTGTTTAATGCTTTCATGTAGCTTCTTCGGTATGATGCCGTTGGCCGATATTACGAATGGGATTGTATTTACATTTTTCTGTTTCCACATCTTCTTGATCTCAATTGCAAGTATACTATACTTGTCAATTTTTTTCTTCCATGTAGTCTCGACGTTATGGCACATTGGGACAGCAACGTCAATAAGGGTAGTTTCTTGTTTCTTCTTGTCAGTTATTATTGTATCCGGTCTGTTATGTATAGTTTGGTCTGTTATAACTGTGCGGTCGTAATAAAATTTGAAATATTTACTATGTAGTACTTTCTCCGGTTTGTATTTGTAGTAAGGTGTGTGTGCCAATGAGGTTGTACTTGATTGCTATTTTTTTATGAATAATGTTAGCAACTTGGTTATGTCTGTAGAGGTTATCTGTTTGACATAGTGACTGGCACCCGGATTTGATGTGATCGATTGTTTCACCCCTTAAAAAATGTCAAATTAAAATATGTTTTTAAATGTACAAACTCTTGTATAAAACGTGCAGGTACTTACCCACTAACGATACCACGTATAGAAAACTGTCAATACCATACAATGTTACTATAAACACAAACTTCTGTTTAATACTACATTAAAACTTTATTTTCATGTCAAGCGAGCTCACTTTCACGAGTTGTGTCACTCATGTGTCAATTTCTTTATTATTCTTTTTTACTTTTTTTATTTATTTCTTTATTTCTTTATTTATTTGTTTGTTTATTTATTTATTTATTTATTTATTTATTTATTTATTTATTTATTTATTTTATTTGGTACGTTCTTAACTCGGCTATTCTTAACTCGCCTACATCAATTAGAAGTGGTATTTCAGGTGTTATTGCCTTCTTCCAAGAACCACGTATCTACTTTAATTGGTCGTAGGATGGGTTTTCTTGAATCGCCTACACCAATGGCAGCGAGCCTTTCAAATGGTTATGCGAGACCGGCAAGTTTGAATTATTCCGAAAGTTTACGTTGACAGGGCACTTCCCAGACAGAATTTTTCTCGAAACGTTGCTCACTTTGTGCCTTTTTAATATATTTTTTATTAAGCGAGAGAAGCGAGCGTTTCCATTTGACTCTGCCGGAAAAATTAGTCACTGGTTTTGTTTTTTTTTTGTTTGTTTGTTTGTATGTCTCGCCATAACGTTCGAACGGAGGCTCGGATCGAGTTGAAATTTTGACCATCCGCAAGCTTCGTTCTCGATTGAATGTCATTAGTTTTTTGGCAAAATCGTTCAAAAGTTAAAAGTTACATTAAAGTTAATCGAAAGTTTTTTTTTCAAACTAAACGGCGACAAAATCTGAGATAGCCAAATCATTTAGAATGTCCGTCCGGTCACGAATATGTTAATTTTATTTTGATCCGATAAGTAGTGTAGATGGAAATTACATTATAACAAAGTACCGTTACCTTGGCAACGGAAAGTCGCGGAGCTTTTTTGACTCATGATAGCGGTTGAACGGAGGTTTGAATCGAGTTGAAATTTTGACCATCCGCAACCTTCGTTCTCGATTGAATGCCATTAGTTTTGTGGCAAAATCGTTCATAAAGTTTAAAAGTTACATGAAAGTTAATCGAAAGTTTTTTTTTCATACTATAACTGCTACAAAATTTGTGGTGGCCAAATCATTTAGAATGTCCGTCCGGTCACGAATATGTTAATTTTATTTTGATCCGATAAGTAGTAGTATAAATGGAAATTACATTATAACAAAAGTAACGTTGCCATGGCAACGAAAAGACGCGCGAAGTTTCTAATGCACTGCCACCTAGAAGTAATCAAAATACTTTTGAAGAAGCAGTGTATTATTTGTCACCAAAGAGTTTAAATAGTTTTCCCAAGGAGTCAAGGTCCTCTAGATGGCGGTGGATTTTATCCACAAAGTAAAGGTTTACACATGGGTTTACCCGAATACCTTGGCAATAACAAATAATATTGGAATCATGGCCCTGTGGACAGCGAACGTCGCAAATTTTAAAATTTAAAAAAATGTGCATTGTGGGTCTAGCTATAGCACGTGCTCGCTTATCAACGCGTCCAACTGAGCGTTTCCTAGTTTAATACAAGGTTGTCTTAAAGTGCAATGTATATCCGTAGAAGAAAATATTATCTTAAATGTTATCAAATAATAAGAATATTAGGTTATGTCATCCCTTTTCTTATTGTAACTTACGCCTTGACTTGAAAAAAATAAGCTACATGTACTCACGTCAAGATTATAATAAGTGGTAAAGCGAACATAGACGATGGAAACACAGGTGAGATATTTGTAAAGGGATATAAAATAAAAAAAATTATACTCTGAATATTCAAATAACAATTGGGTTAGATTAAATATACATATGTAGACACATATTTACATTTTTATTATTAACATATCAAGCTAGAAGAGAGATGTGTCATATTGGAGGCCAAAATTCTGTCTTGGAAGTGCCCTGTCAACGTTAAATTTGGAATAATTCAAACTTGCCTGTCAGGTCGCATAACCATTAGAAAGGCTCGCTCCCATTGGCGTAGGCGAGTCAAGAAAACCCCTCCTACGACCAATTAAAGTAGATAAGAGGTTCTTGGAAGCGGCAATTACACCTGAAATACCACTACTAATTGATGTAGGCGAGCTAAGAATAGCCGAGTTAAGACTGAGCCATTTATTTATTTATTATTTATTTATTTATTTATTTATTTATTTATTTATTTATTATTATTATTATTATTATTATTATTATTATTATTATAAAAAAAATATTATATTATTATTATTATTATTATTATTATTATTATTATTATTATTATTATTATTATTATTATTATTATTGAAGAGAAATTATAACATTGACGGGATGTTTCGTCGCGTCGTGGTGGTGAATAATTTACATTATTCCTTACTTCCCGACGTAGCGTCATCACTGTGGATGACATTTTCAAGGGACTGCTGTTTTGTTTGCCTCTGTTGCAAACGTTCACTTCTTCTTGGAACTGCCAGGATGGCGGTGGACGGCTCTATTTGTTGTTGTGGTGGTGGTGGAGGTTGAGGTGCTTGTGGAGGTGGTGGTAATGGTAAAGGTTGGTCTTGTGGATGAAAATGCTGTTGATGCTGTTGTTGATCTGGTGGTAGTTCTTGGTTTGAACGCATTTTTTCTGCTGAGAGGTGATTAATTAAATTAATGGCAGGAATCCACGAATCACTCAGTTTGTAGCCACCTACATCTCCATTCATATTGTTAGGTGTTTTTGAAATTTCAATTGACTCCCTTATGAGTCTAGGCCAGAAAGCCGATTCTTGGCAAATTATTTTTGTTTCATCAAAAAGAATCTCATGCCTTGAGTCAGCCATATTATTGTCTATGGCATGCTTAGCAATTGCAGACAACTCGACGTGACCCTTGTTACAATGGTTTTTATGTTCTTTTACCCTTGTTGCCACTGTTCTTAAGTCTGGCCTACATAACTACAGCCACACTTGCAAGGGATTTTATAAACTCCACTTCCGGCTAGATGTGCTGGGTTTATTTATTATTTATTATTATTATTATTATTATTATTATTATTATTATTATTATTATTATTATTATTATAATTATTTATTTATATTTATTATTATTGTTATAATTATAATTATAATTAATTTATTGGATGTATTTCATCCAACCTCGGTCAAAACAGGAGCTAACATGTTGTACGGACTTACGTCAAGTACTTCCATGTGTACCTACATTACATACACTAGGCCGCTTCGCGAACGCTTTTTCTAGTCGCGTTGATGGATGAGCCTTTTGTAAGTTTTTAGTTTGCGTGGGATCTCTTGACTTTTGCAAGTGGTTTTTGAACGCATTGTAGGGAATTGTTGTCAAGTTTCTATGGTTACTTGTTAAATTGTTATTATAAACCTCAAAAACTTTATATTTAAACCTTTATTTCCATGGATTCTGGCTAATTTTTTTAAACTTTTTTTTCAAAAGGTACTACATCACTATAACCATAGGCCTAATATCCATGTAAAATATTAATCTTGTAGCCCCACCCGTTTGGTCAGAATTGGCCCAAATATCTCGAAAATATCGCATTAACAAATCGAAAAAAATCGTAAAAGTACGATATTCATGAGAAATAATTCTTCGATTGTACCAAAAAACGTGGCGGGTCTAGATTTAGAGATTTCGAAGATCCACTCCAATTTTCATCAAGATCGCATAAGCCGTTTGCCCGGTAGAAAGCAAACAAACAGACAAAAATTCAAACAAACAAACCAAAAAAACACCCGAGCTAATTTATTTGGGGGTCAGTGAAATTGCTCGCTTCGCTCATCAAATTAATATGCCGCTTCGCGAACGCTTTTTTAGTCGCGTTGATGAATGAGTTTTTATTAGTTTTCAGTATGCGTGGGATCTCTTGACTTTTTCAAGTCCCATTGCAAAATAATTTTTGTTAAATTAGGATATTTGATATTTAGTAATATTAATTGCTACGGTAATACCAATAAATAGAATATAAAATATCTGATGGTCAGAAGAATTGCTTTTTGAACGCATTGTAGGCGATTCTTGCCAAATTTCAATTGTTACTTAAGTTGTTATTGTACACCCCAAAAAAATTATATTAAAACCTTTATTTCTATGGATTCTGGGTAACTTTTTTAACTTTTTCTTTCAAAAGGCAATACATCACCATTACCTCAATGTTCATGTGAAAAATGAACGTTGTAGACCCCCCCCCCCACCCCCCATTTGTTCAGAATCGTCCCAAATATCACGAAAATTTCGCATTAAAAATCGAAAAAAATCGAAAAAGTACGATATTCATGAGACCTGTTTCTTCGACTGTACCCAAAAACTTGTCAGATCTAAGTTCAGAGATTTCGAAGGTTCCCTCCAATTTTCATCAAGGTCGCATGCCGTTTGCCTAGTAGAGCGCGAACAGACAGAAAAAAAGTTTTAAAAGTTTAAAAAAATTTAAAATTAAAAAAACATTTGAGCTAAATTTTTTTAGTGTTCTGTGAAATTGAAGTCTTCACTTCGTTCATCCAATTATTTAAAATAGAACTTAAAATTATTCCAAATACATTTTTAAAATAAGATTTTTTTTTATAACTTTTGAACTTATCGTATTCGGTGTATTGAAGTCTTTAAAGATGGCTACTGTCCGTATTCTACTGTCCGATAAATCGCGATTTTTTAAATGTGTTTAACTACCAACATATTGATTCATAACCAAAATACAAAAATAGGTGTACGATATCATTATTTAAAGAGAGAAAATATATTTAAAGAATTAAATTTTCTTCCCTATTAACGTATAGGTGACGTAATCTTATGTAGGCTTCTTCATAGTTAAGTGAAATGGACATATTTTCATTTTGTATGCTTTGAGAATTATTTATAAGATGTATTTGTTTTGTTTCAGATGTGGAATCCGTGTTCATTGGTATGCATTATTACAATATATATTAAGACGTTATAATAAAAGCTTGATGAAAATAATTAACTTATGTAAGATTAGTTTAGATTAAGTGTTCTTCAATACCATTCCTAGGTATTAGCTACTTAAACAAAACAACTTTTGACAAAATGTCGAGTCTTGGATATATTATTAAAATTTTGTAATTTCAGGAGGTTACAAACTAATTATGTTTCAGCGCCAGTGCATCCTCCTCCTAGCATGGGTAGGATTGTCGGTGGATGGGCTACGAAAATTGAGGCCTTCCCATACCAGGCAAGTTGAGCAGTGGCGTATATAGGAATTCATCAAGGGGGGGTTCAACCAATTAATTTATAGATGTACCGAAGGCTAAGTGGAGGGGTCTGGGGGGCAAGCCCCCGGAGAAATTTCTCCTTCAAGGTCATCTTGGTAAAGAATCTGTGCGTTTTAAAGCATCACAATAACCAAATTTGTATCTACTTAAATCCTTTTTTGGTAAGATGGTAATTTGCCTTTAGTTTTGCGTTAAAATAGTTATTATATATTCTCCATTGCGACGTTTAATTAAGTGCATTTTCACACTTTTCTTTGGCAAAAAGGGCGGGGGGTTGTACCACCTATCCCCCCTTGATACGCCACTGAAGTTGAGTCGTCACTCGCATCACACATTCATTGTAAGGCTGTTCGGAGAATGTTTTTTAAACACTAAAACGAGGGTAAATTACAGAAAACACGAACAATCCTATAGCCTTAATGCTATACTTAAAGTTGCAACGAACATTTTTGAGGTTATCGTGTTTAAATAATAAAACGATAAAATATCATACTTCTCTGAAGGCATGTACCTCCAGTTGTAATACCATCATTGAGAATTATATTATTTGTGTCACAGTTCATAAATACTCATCATACTGACATTGATCTAGGACACATGTCTTACTTTAGGTTGGCAGTTGATGGGTAACAGGCAAACGTTGTCTTTTGAAAAATCAGTTCATTTAGGCCCAATTCTAGCTTTAATGCCGAAAAAGCAAGCAAACAAATATCAAGCAGTAGGTAATCTGTTATTAATTTAATTTTTATTTATTTTACGTATATCCTATTAAGTAAATAATAAAATATGTAATTACATAAAATGCAGACACAATCAAGAACCCTATATTTCATCTAGCATGCAATTTCTTCAACAAGTAATGCTGTTTATAATCCAACTGTTTTAGCTCGAGCGTTATGCGCACGACTCTGATTCGGGAGGTACCGGGTTCAAATCCCGTCAAGACCGGCAATGCTGACTGGAGTTTTTTTCGTAGGTTTTCGTCAGTCTTTAATGTGAATGCAAGGGAGAAGTCCTCATAAACAGCCCTCGAACATCCCTTCACAATATTGTTCTAAAGTGGACTTCACGGGAAGATTGGTCCGCGGGTACCAAGAATATTCTCCCCTCTTTACCACCACCAGCTTCCTGGCCCGAGCAGAGTGGACAAGAGGTAGATCGTATCTATCTAATAGTCGCTCGACCCTTCTATTGATGGTCTCGAAACCATCCAATTAAATTATTTTCGCTTGAATAGAGTTAAATCCTTCTTTCCTTTCATTACTTAAACTGTTGTAATTTACCTTTTAAATGCCCTTTAATGTTAATGATTTTAACTTAAATGTGTCACTGAAGTAAAATCAACACGAAATGTTTTTGAATGCTAAAAATTGATTGAAAACTAAGAACTTAACAGTATAATGTACAACACACTTCTTCATCAGAAGTGCTAAGAATTTTTGTAAACATTGTTAGTTCTCAATCAATTTTT
Organism: Sweltsa coloradensis; assembly: GCA_024449915.1. Classification (NCBI taxonomy): domain Eukaryota; kingdom Metazoa; phylum Arthropoda; class Insecta; order Plecoptera; family Chloroperlidae; genus Sweltsa; species Sweltsa coloradensis. Next base: position 66,605 of record JAMZAV010002409.1, on the reverse strand, counting down.
TGCGTTTAAAAACATTTTCGTGTTGATTTTATTTCAGGGAAACATTAAAGTTAAAATCATTAACATTTACGATCATTTAAAAGGTAAATTACAACAGTTTATGTAATGAAAAAAAATTACTTTCTCTCTATTCAAGGGTTTCGCGCCCAACGATAGAAGGATCGAGGATAGGTAAGATCTAAATCTTGTGCACTCTGCCCGTCCGAGGAAGGTGGTAATGGTAAAGAGGGGAGGAAATTCCTGGTACCTGCGGACCAATCTTCCCGTGAAGTCCACTTTAGCTCCAAGTCTAAAATACACCTGCTGAGACAAATGTTGAGGGTCGTAAATTGCACCCTGGACAGGCTTCCGACGAAAATGATTATTGTGTTGTTTCCCTATAGTTGTCTCTGATGGTCAACAATGGCCACACCTGCGGTGCTGTCCTCATCAGCACCACTTGGGCACTGACTGCCGCCCACTGTACGGACGACCCAGCTAGCGCCATGACAGTCAGAGCTGGAAGCTCCGTCCTAGGAGTTGGCGGGACCGTCCGCAACGTTCTAACAAAGATTGTCCATCCGAGCTGGAACAAAACATCCCGTGACTACGACCTTACTTTGCTTCAGGTACTTTTGATTATTAACCAGTTTGTGTGTGCAAAATATTAAAACTGTTGGGCGATCTTGAGTAAACCAGTTTTTTTTATTATAATGCATATTGCAACAGAGTACAAACTCCACAAGTGCAAATCATAGCATACCCTAATGGATAGAAAACATTTCCTTATATAAATTAAGATATACAATATCCACAAAATAATGCATGTTACTCTTTAAACATATTTGAAATTAGCAATTTAAATAGGAAACTATCAAAATTATCAACAATGAAAATTAACATGAGATATTCTTGAAAGAAAAGAAAAGGAAAAAAAATGGATATGAAAGAAGAGACTAGTGGAAATAAGCTAGTGAGGAAATTATAATGTAAAAATCCTAAAGGTTGAGTGATCACAGATTTAAATTAAACTAGGAAAACGCTTAAGTCACGTCGCGTTGATGGATGAGCTTGTTTGAAAGTTTTAAGTTTGCGAGGGATCTATTTCCTTATCAAGTGCCTTTTGAATGCATTGTTGGTGATTGTTGTCAAGTTTCTATTGTTACTTGTAAATTCTTATTATAAACCTAAAAAAACTCATATTAACTGTGGATTCTGGCTAACTTTGTAAACTTTTTCTTTCAAAAAGCAATACATCACCATACCTTAATGTCCATGTGAAATATGAACGTTGTAGCCCCACCCGTTTTGTCAGAATCGGCCCATATGTCACGAAAATATCGCACTAAAAATCGTAAAAAATCGTAAAAGTACGATATTCATGAGAAATATTTCTTCGATTGAACCCAAAAACAAAACACCTTTACGTTCAGAGATTTCGAAGGTCACCTCCAATTTTCATCAAGATCGCATATGCCGTTTGCCTGGTAGAGAGTTAACAAACAGATGGAAAAACAAACAAAAAGACATACAAAAAAAAACACCCGAGCTTAATTTTTTGGAGGTCAGTGGAATTGAAGCGCTTCGATCATCCAATGAGAGTAAAGATCAATGTCTGTTCCCTCAAGAGGTTTTGACATATTAAATGAATGCTGCAACCTGTTAATACATGAATTTTAAGAAAGGTTGAGATGACTTAGGGCTCAACCTTCATAAAAATTCATGCATCAACAGGCTTTTTCTGAGAATTAAGAGGTTTAGTCTCGAAGTTGTAGATATACATTTAATATTGTAAAAAAATATTGCCTAAGCTAATCAAACAGTCGTTATGTCCGTCCGTATAAGTGGTTCATGTTCCACGTACTCACGATGAAAATGATTACACCAACAAATTGCCAAGTTGGTTTTGTTACCATTTCCTACAACAAGGATGTTCAGAATATTTGCGTCCCTTGAGTTCAGGGGACGGGTTTCAGAGGATGGGTATTTATACTTTGTCAATTTAGCTATATAATACGTAACACATCAGTTAATAACACCTAAAGATTCTTTATGAAATTTACCACAATCCCAATTTTACAAGATTGGGGAGCCAAAATCCAAAATTTCGCAAGTAAAATTACAATGTAAAAATATAATTTTTCATGTGAAATTAAGTTAAAATCCTATCGATTAAATACGTACACAAATAACTGTGTAGGAACTCATATCCCCTCTATGAACCCAGAAAACATAAATAATGAATGAAGCGTCCAACCATGATTATTTTGACTTTTTCTTGTAGCTATCAGCACCGTTCGTTCTGTCTACGACTATTAACATCATCAGACTCCATAGCGTTAATGCAGTCGTCGCCAATGGCACATACGCTACCATCAGCGGCTGGGGATCACTTAAGGTGAGATATTATTTTTTGTAATTCTATTACTCACATTACCACAGTTAAAAGTTTGTTGGTTCGTTGGACTTGTGGGGATCGTCTCTGCGTCCAAGGGTCTGATTCCAACTATAAGCAGCTCCTTTACCTACAACCCAAATAAAATAATTAATGGTTTTCTATATTTTTTTTTTTTCCTGCAAGTACAATTTTAATTGTGTACCGTATTACGGAAACATCGTACAACGCCAGAAACTACAGACAACCAGTGTATAAAAAATAAACAAAAAACCGCTGCTCAAAATTTAATTTGGAGCTAGCTGGATCGATTCCGGTAATTTAAATAGAATTGTTGATTCTGAGGTTGTTCCATAAAAAAATTTGCATTTTAAAGTCCCTCTCTCATTCTACTAACTATTCAGACGTCTTTAATTAATGCATTCTTTAGAAATCGTATTCAGGGCTAGGGATTCCCCGGATTCGGGAGGTCCCGGTTTCGAATCCCGTCGAGACTGCAATCATGACTGTTTTTTTTGGGGGAGGAAGGGGGGTTTCCTCTTATTGTAAGGATTAAGTTACCAATAAACCTACTTAGATACCTGAAAGTGGCATGCATTGTACCTTGCGCTGTATTCCCACGTTAAATTGAAAAATCCTTACCGATCTTCGTTACTATGAATCCTAAACCCTGCCTCTGATTGTTCCAGTACGGTAGCTGTCTTCCCACCGACCTCCAGACCGCCGTGGTTCCCGTAATGAACACACCCGCTTGCCAGACAATCTGGAATGGATGGAATACGATTGTTACCCCCAGGATGATCTGCGCAGGAGGACTTCCAAATGGAGGAAAGGGGTCGTGTTTTGTAAGTGTTTTGTTAAGGTTTTATACCTTTACGCAGTGAACATTGTGACGAATCTACGTGGGGCCTTTGCCACTACCATCATTAAAACCACGCAAAATTACAGTTTTTTTGTGAAATCTCGAGAACGCTGCAAAATATCGGATTAAACTGATGGCAGACACCTATGTTGTTATGCTAGAGCTATAACCTGCATGAGAAAAATGCATGACAAAATTTGTTATAGTAAGTAAGTTTATAATTTGATATTTAATTAACTAGGAAAACGCTAAAGTCCCGCCGCGTTGATGGATGAGCTTTTTAAAGTTTTTAGTTGTGTGGGATATCTTTACTTTTGCAAGTGCTTTGTTTTGCTGCCTACGCATTGTAAGTGATTGTTGTAAATGCATATTCGAAATATAATCCGTACTGATTATTATATTTGAATATTTGTCTTGGATTATAGTTATAATAACAGAACCACATAACTGTCTGAAATCAGTTATTTTGTACGGTCTCGAGAATAGCCGCAAAATTGCAAGCTTTGCTTACAAAATATTATACTCAAAACAAGGAAGATCAAATTGTTATTACAAATTAAAACTTCAACACAGACTCCAACAAATATCTACGAGTTTTGTTTCAGTTGTATTAGTCCCCATTTTGAATAATTAAAATACTTTGTTGATATATCAAATATCAGTTAAAGATCTATATTATTTCTCTGTAGAAGATGTTATTTTCACAGGCAGCATATTTTGCAACCACTACTTCTATTAATTACTAAATATTTTGTGGTTATTAATGATTTTTTAATCGTATTTAAGAGTCTACCACTCAGTCTAACTGATTTTTCAGTGTGGGACAAGCAGCAAGTTAGCAATATGTTTTAGTTTATCCACATAACGAT